>VZTG01010716.1:625035-679736 GCA_013397845.1 Melanocharis versteri | reverse complement strand
TTGGAGCAGCTCCCTGACCTGTCCAGCGGTGCCAGAGTGGTGTGGGAGCAGCGCCCTGACCTGTCCGGCCATGCCAGAGTGGCGTTGGAGCAGCTCCCTGCTGTGTCCAGCCGTGCCATCAGGACATTGGAGCAGCTCCCCGGTGTGTCCAGCCGTGGCAGCGGGGCATTGGAGCAGCTCCCCGGTGTGTCCAGCCGTGCCAGCAGGGTGTCGGAGCAGCTCCCCAGTGTGTCCAGCCGTGCCATCAGGACATTGGAGCAGCTCCGTGGTGTGTCCAGCCGTGCCATCAGGACATTGGAGCAGCTCCCCGGTGTGTCCAGCCATGGCATCAGGGCGTTGGAGCAGCTCCCTGCTGTGTCCAGCCGTGCCATCGGGACGTTGGAGCAGCTCCCCAGTGTGTCCAGCCGTGCCATCAGGACATTGGAGCAGCTCCGTGGTGTGTCCAGCCGTGCCATCAGGACATTGGAGCAGCTCCCCGGTGTGTCCAGCCGTGCCGGAGGGGTGACATNTGCTGGAGTGGCGTTGGAGCAGCTCCCCGGTGTGTCCAGCCGTGCCGGAGGGGTGACATGTCCAGTCACGAGGCCACAGGCTGCAGCATCCCAGGCCAGCGCTCGGCAAGGTCCTCACGTCCAGTTGACTCGGAAAAACCTAAAGCTCGGTGAGTAGCATCCTGAAAAAGTGACCCTGAGGATTGTGGTAGGTCCCAAATCCAGTTTTACTGTAAATTAAGCTTTACTCCACTGAAAATAAAAAGTACACCCACAAATAATAATTAAAAAACCCCTTTAAGTATGAAGCATAGTCCTGGGCCCTTTACTTAAAAAAAAAACAACTTGAAAAACAAAAAAGTAAAACAAACAAAACCACCTTCCCAGCTGGAGGTTGCGAGACAGTAACGTTGTACAATGTCACCCCGTTAATGAATTCTCCAAAGAAACCCAGATCAAAACAAGGTTGATGCAGCATTACTATCCCAACAGACTGATATGCGGTGCCATACTGTTGTGCAGCAAATTATATGGTGCAATAGCATTTTTTTAAAACGTTTTACTCTTATTTTTGAAAGCTTTAAAATAATGCAACATAATATTTTGATATTACAGTATTAACAAATAGTGCTTGATTAAAGACATCGGCAAGTCTTCATAGCAACACACAAAGTTAAAATTACCATCAGAGGTAAATATAGAAATACAATAATCTGCGCCATAACTGACAGCTAAGTAAGAACATAGCTGAGGATTTAAATATAAATCCATTTATGTTTAATTATTTCAGAGAATGTTAGAAAGATCTAATTGTTACAGCTACTTTTAAAATGTGAGGGCTGTTCCAAGTACAGCTGGTGGCTTGCTGGTCTAGCAACAGGGTTTTCAGAAACCTAATTCAAATAGTGGTGAGTCAAAGGTGACTAAAAGGCTTAAATGCAGTCATATCTGGGTTAAAATATGTGTTTTTAATTGGAATGGAAGGATCTCAGCTTCTTCTTTCAATGGAAGAGATAAACCTCCACAACTACTTAAAGCACTGACAGGAACAACATTTTCTTGCAAAGCCATTTTGAAAAGCTGCAGCTGAAATTTGTAACTATTTAAGCTTGTACTTGCTAAACAACCTCGACTTACTGGATTGTGACAATTTTATTTATAAACCAGCTATTATGTGCACTTAAAACAGTTAAATGGAAGTAGCTAACAAAAAAAGTATGCCCAATATAGTAGTTGACTCTGTGGTGCTGGCAGGTTTGATATGTACATTGCCAGCTGTGACTATCACTCCAGAAATGGCCCTTCTAATCTTTTGTAGTGGTTATAATATTATAATTTACTTTAATTGCATTCGATGGCGGGGAGGAGTGGGAAACTGGCAGCTTTCACAGTAGGAGTTTCACAGGGAAGGCTGGTCCAGGTAACAGAATACAGTTACACCAACGTTCAGGCAGCTGATTCACTTACCTTTGGGAGTACAAGTCAGACTGGACACAAACAAAGCCACACCAAAACCCAGCCCTTGGAACTTGGTTGACTGAGCCAGGGTTAGAAATGACCACTTAGCGACAAAGCTCGAAAAAAAAACAAACCAGGACATACACTTTGAAGATTCCAGTTTTAGGAGCACTCTTCCACTTCAAAAATGTCAACCAAATGAGAGGAAAACCTTCTGTAAGACAATAATGTGCCTTTTAATCTGCGGTGTGTTACCAAGATAAAGTCATGGACAGACCCAGTTTTTAACTCTATTTATCAAAATATGCGAACTTCTGATTGCACTCGTGTTGTTCTGAAGAAATGACTGAAAATTCTCATCACCAATTGTACAACTTCTTTATACAAAACCAAAAAAGTTGCTAATATTGTATGTACACGATTCAGTGAGACTGTTCATACGAAAAAAATCACCTCAGGCAGGTCTTTTTGCATTTACGAAACGAGATTTTCATGAACACAGTAAGTTTGGTAAAGGCAAGCAAATTCGTCCTTGTAGAGGGTTAACAGCAGGTGCACAAATGGATCTTAAAACTTGCTCCTTTACAGGTTTAAACCAGTGAGACAGACAATATTAAGACCCAGGACTTGGGTTATCGTGACAGGCTCCCGGGAGCGCTGCAGGAGTTCAGTTTTTCATCTGGCAGTCAGATAAGGAACCCAGAAAAAGCATCTGCAGCTGCTCTTCAGCACCCGTAGGGGCTATTTTAGAGCAGCACCAGACATTTGGCATGTGCTAGGAAAAAGGAAGGAAACTACTGAGAAAAAAAATGGTGACTGTAGATAGAGGGAGACGTTTAGGAAAGCCTTGTGGTTTGTCAGTCCCTTCCTCGGGGAGGGCGAAGCCTCCTTGGCACATGCCCCAGCCAGAGCCTGAAAATGGGATATGGGGAAGGCCATGCACTGATACCTGGGACCTTCACCACAGTGCCAAAAATGCATGGAAAAGGAAAATGTTCAGGGTTTCGTGCTGTTTTTTTTTTACTAGTGGAATAAAATCTGAATACCAGAATTCACTGAGGATCTATATACACCACATTTTAGTTAAACACACACCAATCTTAAAGTCAAGATTGACTATTTTTGCATTTGTAAGATGGCTAGAGCTGGGCTAAATTTCAGCCTGGCAAGAGACTTTGGATAAGGTCAGAGTTTTCTGTGTGTTCCGCCTCAGATTCAAATGTGGAAGCAAAAAATGCAATGAGCACAGTGCCAAGAATATCCAGGGAGCAACAATGCACAAGAGATATTCTTGTGATATTAAAACTTGTGTCCTGGAAGTGGATCTGAGAATCTAGCCACAGCCCTGAACCATAACACAAACTTCAGTTGAAGAGTTTATTCGTTTTATTCTCACTACAAGTTAAACCACCTACAATATCACTTATATATTGCCATTGTTACTCTGTAAAGGTGTGATATAAAATGCTGTAAGACCCGGTACCTTTTCAATTTATATAAACACAGTGAACTTCATTACTGTACATGTACTCTGCAACTACAGCTTAGCTGTAAATCCCCCACACACAATGGTATGGACATTAACCCCTCTATCCCCATTAAACTGTACATCAAGACAATACAAATTTACTGTCCCCACCCACCCCTTACAAAAAAATAATACTCTAAAAGCAACCTACTGCAACTTTTAATTAAGACGATTACATATATTTTAGACCAATTGCTTTAAAGCAAGAAGGCAGTATAAACCTTCTAGGAAAATTTTTATAAAAGAGGTTAAGAAATATAAGACAATTTATACATTTAAAAACTTACAATAAATAAGAGATGCAGGCATTTTTGAATACTAAGTACTATAATCCAATACAAGAACATCTTGATGTTCTGAAGCCATAGGTTGAAACTTAATTGTTCCTCATGTTTCTTCTCATCTCCATGCTTTTAAAATTCATTAACCATGACTGGGTACTATGGCTCATTACTCTTCACAAATACTGTGGCTGGGGAAAAATGGTTAATTTTGCTACTAAAAATGTTATAATACACTTTCTGATCATCATTCTGAAGCGTCCCCCATAGTCAGTGACTCAAAGCCAGCAGGGCGGTGGGTGCCCCTCTCACAAGTCAAAACAATATTTGCTGGAAGTAACAAGATTCATACCCCATCACAAACAACTTGCACTGAGAAGAATTATAACTTAGTCCTGCAGTGAAATATCCCTTTTCCTCATTTTTGTCTTGCAAAATTCAGATGAAGATCACAGCATATTCATGATAAAGTTATACAACTGATTCAGCACCACAAAATGAATTGGGAGACATGACCGTCTGTCCTGGGTTGCAGGATCACAGGTTAGCCAGGAGAGTGCATTGTACTGTTCCAGAACAAACCTGAAAAACAAACAGCCTTCTGTCAGGCCAACACATTTTCTCACCAGGATTTTACAGCCCTAACTTACTATAATCCAGCTTCCTTGGCATCAAAAACATAAAATAAGTTTGCCAACATTCAGAAATAATGTGTCTTCTGAATTAGTACAAGCAGTTCAGAGCTAAACTTGCTTCCGGTGGAAAACTGTCATTGTAGTTGTCTATTCATTTAGATATTCATTCAACGTCTATTTCTATTTAATTCATACCAAGAGGTTCACATTAAAAGAAACAGAAAAGGAAAAAAAATCTGATGTTTTCTCAATTAGTGTCCCATGTTTGCATAGGTCTGGGCTCCTGTCCTTCAGCATTTCAGATTTTCCACAAGATTGCTGTGCAATATTCTGGCTTGACTACTACTGTCTTTTCTGCTAGACTCCAACTCTGTTCTAGTTTGAGGAATTCATTGTTTTTCAAATATTTTCAAACACCGATTAGTTAAAGGGCTTAGAGATGTTTGGTTTTAATTCCACTGTTCTGTGACACTTAATCACTTAAAGCACAGCAATTTATCTGCACTAAGGATATCAGCTGTGCAAAGAAAAAAACTAACGGCAGGAAAAACAAACATGCAGCTTCCCTGCAGCAACATTTAAAATTAAATGCACAATATTTTTGCAAGTGATCAATGATAAATACCTGAGCACATCAGAAGTTTGATTAGAATCAAGTGGATGGGAGTGTTTACTGTGGAGTAGCTCGTCTGATTGCACTGAAGGCACGTGGAGGTGCAAAGAGGCCTGAGGAAGGAAGAAGGAAGCCAGAAGTTACTGCCTGATCAGCTACCCCACGTTTCCTTCCCTCATATTGTTGGAGCTTGCAGTCACCTTCTCTGTCTGACACACAAGCCAAAACAAATCTTATCCTTAGGCCATCAACAAGTTCAGAAATTATCAGAATATTTATATTCTCTCACATAGATCTCTGCTAAAAGCACAGTGCTAGTAGTGAAATATATATTGGGGGATTTTAATCCCTTTTCTACATTAAGTGATTATTAGAAAAGCAACTCGAGTGGCCCAAGATGTCTAATAACACACAGACTTGGAAGTTCAGTTGCTTTCCATAGGCCTGGTCTATTTATATTTCATATATAGAGCTGCTTAGCATAAATAATAAATCCTCTCTTCAAAATAATATCCTATACCAAAGCCCCAGCTGAGCTTAGGCCAAGAGGAACTGCTAATCCAGACACAAACAAGGCTGCAGAAGATGTATCTGTATCATTAGGAAACAAAGCACAGTATTAGAGATGCTGATTTGTTAATACAGAAAGTTTCTCTGTATAGCAGTGTATGGCCTTCCACGTGCCAAGTGTGTCTTGATTGTGCCACCAGGAGATAAGGGGCTCAGACAATACCCAGACAGATGAATTGGGGGATATAACCTGGCAAAGCCAACGTGGAAAAAACAGCTTTGATGCTTTGTGCAGTACAGAAAGAGATGAATTTATTCCTTATTTTACCCGGTGCAACTGAGTTATTATACTGTGCTTATGTACCTTCCTCTCTACCACCTGTCCCCACAGGAGTCCAGCCTCAGACAGAGCTCTGCCCAGGGACTCAAACTGTTCTTACAAAATCCTGGAGCATAAAGCCAGGAAAAGAAAGAGTCCAGACTACCAGGAAGAAACTATGAGCAAGGCAGAACCTTCCAAACAGCCAAATCTCCAAAATTTAACACCTGGCGTCTCCTGAAGCAAAAGCAGAGCTATCCCCAGAGTCATACACTGACTTTGGTTTAACCAGAACAGTTTTCACCCCCAGATCCCTCAGGCTGCACAAGTCTCTGTGCCAGGACAGTACCTTAAGAAACAAGGGACACTGATTTTGTGCTTGAGGACACGCTGACCAAAACCAGTCAGGCAATGGACCTGCTTTGGCAGTTGACACAAAATAACCGAGGGCCAGTGGCTGCTGCAGTATATTTGTTACTTCATCATGAGATTCTGTGGAAAGCAATCGATCTGTGCCTTGACCCTGGAACACAACAGGCAATGGTTTTGGATTAGGACAGCACAAATTTAATAGAAATTGTCTGTAGCTTCTGAAACACAAAACATTTTGAAATACCCAAGCATGACATGACAATCCACTATCCAAGTGATTTAAAACCCTTCATTCCACAAAAGGAAATTAACAGATGGAGAAAAAACAGACAAAACTGCACACACACAACTGTATTTACTCCAATAGTTACCTTGCCCATATCACCTCCATGGGGGTAGTGGGACCCTGGAGAATGCACAGGGGATCCACCAGGAGATGCAGGAAGAATATTTATAATATCAGGATCAAGATCATCTCCAGTGTCTAACAAGTCAAAGATTCCCATTCCATCTGCTCCATCTTGAAAAAGAACAAGACCAGTGAATTCCCACAGTTTCACTGTGTGCAGGATATGACAATACATTCAGAAATAAAGTGATTTTCCATAGAAATGGAAATGGTTCCTTAGAATGCACAGTTTATTCTTATGAGAGGGGGAGCGATGGGGGGTTTTTAGAAGGCAAGAACAACTCCAGAGTACAAACCATTGTTTGTGTTAAAGGCCAGGTCCAGGTTCTCAGTGGTGTAAGTGGACGATGCCACTTGCACGGATGCAGAGGTGGGGAACACCAGGATGTGAGTGCAGGACGTGTCCTGGGGCGTGTTCAGCTGAGACGTTTGCATGTTCAGAGTGGTGCTGCGCCCGAACACGGAGCCCGTGGACACGGAATCTTTGGGGGAAAACCAAAAACGTCCTTAGTTTTGCAAAGCCTGAACTGTCAGCTCTCGTGCCAAAAAGAGAGAGTTCCCAAAATACCTGGCATAATAATGAAGGATCCCTGGGGTTCCATGGCCACCAAGCAAGCACTGAGAATGCTGGGGGAGTCTGCAGCAGAGATCCCACACATCCTGCACATGTCCTTCAGCCTCTTGCTCAGGGACTGCAGGTTCCGGCGGCTCAGCAAACAGCTCCAGTCTGAGGATGCAAATTTCATTCGTTAAGTTTTCTTCTAGAAACGGGGACAGACTCTTGATATTGCTGAAAAACTAAAGCTTCAAATCAAGCTTTAGACTCTAAAAAAAGTGCTGCTGTTACCTTTTAATTCCCCATGTCCTATTCTTCCTAAGCGGCCTATTACAACTCTCCATGGCAAAGAGCTCATCTGCACAAGTCCCAAGCACCATTCCCAGAGTTTCTGGAGACCAAGCCTGCGGGCAGAACCCTTTTTCCTGCGAGCTCTAGAATGAAGAAAGAAGGGAAAACAAAGCTAAAACTCACTGGCAACAAGTTTTTAATGCCACATTTAGAACTTTTTTGTATCAGCCTGAACATTGACAGGACCCAAGAACATTGGTATTGCAGTCCATCAGCTGCAACTTCAGGGGTTTCAGGTTTTTTAAATTAATCACATTCTACAACTGACATTAAAAGCCAGTAAGTGAGGAGGGGAAGTATGAACACACACAATAACACTCAAGAATCATATGAAACTAAACAACGCTCTTCTAGAAATTTAACTCAAAATAATATGCACATAATAGGGAAAGTATTCTTTTGCTTTAGCTAGGTTTGCAACACAGCAAGTCTACAAAAGTCAGTTATTCTTAAAGCACCAAACCCAATCTAATTCTTCAGAGGAATGAAAGCAAATATACTTGCTAAAAATTAAACAGTTGGGTTCTTACCTGTTTGGTACATCAATATTAATTATGCAAGTTTCTAACTGCTCTCCATAGAGGTCTGTACAGGATGCAAGCAGCCACCTCTGATCATGAGACAAACAGTAGCCCACAAAAAGCACGTTGTACTTCTGGCCAGCTTCTCCAAAGGTTTCTCCCAGCTCTGTTTGCTTGTCCTTTACTGGAGCCAGTATAAAAGGAGGGGTGTAGAGTCGAATACACTCAGGTCTCTAGAAAGATGACAGAACAGACAATGAAGTTAGGGGAAGAAATTATTCCTAACATGAAAGATGGTTGGTTGATAAGCAGGGACCTTCCTCTGATCTGGATAATCCCACAATCCTATTAACAATACTCACATCAGGGCTCCTAAGAGCAGTTTCCATGGCTAAACCTGGGCCAAAGCCAGTTAAGGTTTTCACGTTGGTGGAAGTTGGGAGAGGTCTCCGACACTGAGTGAAAGCTGAAAATGCCAAAGATTTTAAATGCTGAGTGTAAATCTGCCGGTCCTCGTGTTTCACAGGCTGGAGCAGGTACTGACATGGGACAATCTAGAACAGAGGAGAGGAGAAAAAAAATAAATCATTGTTTTATCAACAGATTAAATGGCTTTTGACACAGTATTTGGTACATTGCTTTTTGAAATTTTCTTTGCAGTCAAATTTCTTCCAATTCTTTGAAAGCCCTGTGGGATTTCAAGAAATTATTCTCATTGAAATATTCTTCAGAGGAAAAAATAATTTGTTTGGAAGAGAATCTTAATGATTCCTCCAAAAAGCTGCCCTCTGTTAACTGGTCCTGCAGCTGCTGCTGGCAGGAGCTCTGCCTACAGCCCAGCAGGGTCAGGCTGCAGATTCCAGGCCAGGACCAGCAGCTTTCCTGTACTTCACTCATCATTGCAGTGGGCACTGCATTCCCTCTGAGATGAGACTGATGAGTTTGGAATGTACAGCAGGACTCAGCTTTGGTTAATAGCACCCAAACTGCTCTAAAAGCTATAACCTAATGATTTAACAGCTGGAGAACTGTAAGTAATGTTTGTGAAGGAAATGAAACTTCCACCGTGAGGGCGTTACTGCCCCCAAAACACAGCCAAAGCCAAGGATACTGTGATTGCTTCTGTTGGCTCACCTGCACAGAAATGATGTTCTTGATATTGGGAGGAAGAACCTGAACCATCTCTAGAAAGCAGCGCAGAAGTCCAAGTGTCCACAAACTGGATGAGCTACTGTTCTCATCCTTTTTTTCATATGTGAAAGGATCAATTATGTAAACTACAATTGCAGGTGGATAGGTGATAGCATGTGAATCTCCATCTGTGGGGACTCCGACTTTATCACGATCCATAGTGCTGGAAATGAAAATTTGAAACCAGTTACAAACAGCTGAGTTTTATACAGATTTGGTTTTACTTCAAAACTAGATCAAATTAATCTGAAAGACCTTTGAGTCAACTGTGGTGTAAGAAACAGTCTTTTTATGTCATTTTTGTATAGGAGCTTATCAGTAACTCAGAATCCCTTTTCTTTCCTTTAGCCTTTTTTATTACAGCAGCTCAACTATTGCTTAAATGGGGAACAAGAATATCTGCAGGAAGAGCTGTCTTCACCACTCTAACTTTGATTACAGAAAATAGAACTCTAAGATGGTGCCAATTATCTATCTCCCCCTCCTTTCCCAGCCCTTTAAAATACTGAAGTGAGTAGTTTGGTGAATTTTCTCTCTTTAGAGAGAGAAGAAAAAAAAAAGGAAGTTTATTTTTGTACCAGAGCAGACACAGAGATGCAATTAGAACTGGAGCTACAACTGGAAGCAAAAGGTTCAGCTCCACCACAACTGAACTCTCATTCTCCCTGAAAAGCAGCTTGGTGAAAATAATTACAGGATTTTTATGGAAAGGGTGAAAGTGCATTCATAAGTCCACGTTAGCTGAGCTGATTTTTCAGCTGAAGGTGTGACTGCAGGCCCCTACCTTTCAGAAACCTCTGGATGGGGCTGTGCAGGTGCTGCAGCCGTGTCTCCAGACATCCCTGCTGTTTGCAGTGTTGGCTGCTGCTGCTGCCCCCCAGTTTGCCCGTTTGGGACTGGTGCAGCCTGGGCGGGCAGGGAGGCAGGAGTGGTGTTGCTCATATTGCTGAAAGGTGGGAATGAGGAAGGCTTGCTCGTTGGAATGGCACTGCCCAGGCTGGCAGAGGAGGAGGACGGGGCAGTGGTGGTCAGGGTGGAGTTGGCTGTGGTGGCTGCAGAGGACATGGCACTGCTGGAGGTCACTGTGATGGTGCTGCTGGTGGGAGCTGCGGGAGCCGACGACGGAGTGTTGGGATTGGCAGCAGGGGCTGTCACTGGGGGCAGAGCAGAGGCTGCCTGGCTGGAGGGAGGGACCAGGTTTGTTTGGGAAAGTAGAGAGTTGTCCAAAGGCTGAGAAGCGAGATAAGGACCTAAAACCAGGGGAAAAAAAGCATAAATTTTATATTGCAGCTGTTTTGAATCTTATGCCGCCTATGGAAGTCTGCAGTTGTAACAAAACAGCACAAACCTGGAGCATCCATTTTACCTCTCAAATTAAAATACCTGTATTAAATTTTCAAATTCTAATATTTTCATAAGAGCCTCTCAGAAATATCCAAAAACCTATTTTTGACATAATTTTTTTCCAGAATTGCTGGAAATCGCTGCTTCAGAATCCAAGTCACCAATACAAGAAGACAACCAAAGTCCCTGTCAGGCAGCCAGGCTGCCAATTCCCTAAATGCTCTGCTGGATGGTAAGAGGCCATTTTAGCACAAATTCAAATACAGTTTAAAACCAGAAAACTGCCCCAACCAATACGACAATAAGCCATGATTCCTTCTTCTCTATTGCAAAGGAGTAAGTGGCAATTGTATGAAACAAGGAACATTAAAAAAAGGTCATACCCAGCTCATATCTGCACACTTGAGCGTAGAGTTTGAGTTTGGAGAACGCCTCGTTGTTGGCATTGGCTGTCTGTGAGAACCACTCCGTGACCAGCTTCTCCGAGAGCTTCTTGGAGGCTGTAGGGCCAACCCTCATGATCCCATCAGGCAGTAATTTACAGATAGGTCTGTGCTGACCAAGCCTGCAGGACTGCAAAGAAGGTAAAAAAAAGCCTTAAAAGCTGTTAAATATCACACAAAGGTTACATCATATATATATATATATAAAGACTGTCAATTTATTTACAATATTCCAAAGTAACACACTAACTCTAGAATTCCACCAGCAGGAAATGTCGAGTAGCGATTTCATGGCTTATTTTCAGCGTTTTCCTAAATGCAGGAAAACCAGGTTGATAACCATCTACTCTAATCTTCATCCCAATCCGAGCAGTACAAGCGTGTAATTAATTAATTAAATGGAGGCAACACAATTAGCGTGGCAATGCGGAGCTTTGCCGCCGGGTGGCGTTTATCGGATGGGAGCGGCGAACGCTGAAAGGAACGGGGAGCAGCAGCACGAGCAGCCCTTATCTCCCGAGTGCCCATTCCTAAAATCCCTCCGAGCGGCTTTCCCTGATAGCATTCTGAGCAGGCGTCGCTATCAGCCCCGACAAGCCTGATAAGTCCTGATGAGCACGCATTAGAAACGGCCTTCCCCAAATCCATTTCACTGCAAACTGCCACAAATCCCGTACCTCGTATATTGCAGTCAGATCCCTAAAGAAGCTTTTGGCTCCGTTGAGCAGAGCCTCGTTCTCCGGGCACACCACGACGTAAGCAACGTCTCGCTGAGATCCGTAAGGTTCCAGCATCAGCCTCTCCCAGTAGGGCAATGCAAATGGAGACAGCACCAGGAAATCGTAATCGTATCCCAACAAAAATGTTGGGATTGGCAGTGGTTCCGGGGACTCATCAGTTCCTGGAAAAGCAAGACATGTTTTTAAGCAGAAAGCTTAAAATTAACTTCAAGGAAACACGAATAGAACAGCCTCTGGTGTTCCCAGCATCTCACAGGAAGGAGCACTGGCTATCAATGGAATAGTTCTCATTTTACAGATCCAAAGTGTAGGATCTGCAAAAAACCCCTCAACTAATTGTTTTTATTTGAAATATCTCAGGGCCTCAGGAAGACATTCCACAGTGTTTTATATTTCTCTCAGTATACAGACAATCAGGAACAGATCTGCACTGTCCAGGAAGCCTTTTCCCACAGAGCCAAAGCAATCAGGGACCAAAGACGAGGAAAAAAATGTAAATATTCTAAGCAGATGGGTAAAGGGCCAGAGAAGGAAACAAACTTAAGAACATGCATTTACATGTATTGTAAATGTATAATTGCCATGTTCTAAATATAGCTACAAAAGATCTGCTGGTGAAAGGTCACTCCTGTAACACAGTGGTAAATCAATCTCATATGCTAATGAAGTCATTAAATCGTGAGTGCACAAAATTCACCTTCTATCTGTAAATGCATCATGTGTCGACCACTCCAAACATTTATCAGAGACAAGACACTGAATAACCCCAGATCTTGAACACAGTTTTGACAGTACTGAGCAATAAAGCACACTGTCTCAAGCATTTCAAAATCAGTATTTTTAACTCCCTATCTTTCAAGTAATTAAAATGGGGTGAATAGAAGATTTTTGAGTATAAAAACCTCGGCAGTTGCTCTGTTTTGAACACTAAACCCATCTTTGCAATTTCAGCCCCTCACTGGGTGAAGTGTCAGGTGTACACAAACAGTGCAACTGAAGTTGTAAATTTTAAATGCACATCTTTAATTCATTGCCTGTTTTAAGGAATATAAATATTTTCTGTTTTTCTAAAGAGAAGAATTCTCCTCTGTCTAACAAGCTCTCGTTAGTTTAAAGAAAGGTCAAGTGCTGTTCAGAATTCCAACAGGCTGAGCAGCAGCAGCCACGGAGTTGGGGTGCATGGAGCAGAGGTGGGAGATGCCACGGAGCAGGATTCCATGGAGCTGTTACCGTAGGAGCCTCTCCCAGCCATTTTGTGGAACTGCTGCCACGTGAGGGGTCCCTGCACGCCCCAGGACCGGACCGTCCGCTTCTTCTGGATGGCGTCCTGCAGCACGGGCTGGAGCGAGAGCAGCATGCGCAGGATGTCCTGGGAGCACTGCATGCTCACATCCACCACTGCGGGGACACAAACGTGGTCAGGGCAGCTGCACATCCATCCCAAAACACCTCCATCTCAAACAGTCTCTTCTAAAAAACACACGCAGGCCACCCAAAGGCTGGGATAGATAAAGCGGAGCACACGCGGGTTTACAGTTCTCCCTCTTCCCCTGACAAAATACGCAGATGGATTATTTTCTTAATTTTTTTTTTTCCTTTAGAATTTTTCCCATTGAAAGGCTCCCCTCTTATGAGTTAAACTAGGGGAAAACACCCTAACATAAAAACAAAACAAACAAAAACAACCCTAAAACCCCCAAACAAGTTGTAGAAGCCTGAAACTCCCCGATTGTCCTTCCCAACAAAGGCAGATTTGCAGGCTGCCACCCAGTGCTCGTTTCAGAGAAGTCGAGGGAAGCCTTGAGCAGACTCAGCCCATTTCATCCAGAGTCACCACTGGGCCATTTCAGATATAGGGCTTTAGAATGAAAAGCTGACACAAAATCTGGCATGGCTACAATTTCCAAGCCTTCTGTTTTAAAATACTTTTACATCTTTTTATCCCAAATACCACAGTCACAGTAACACGGAGTCTTCTCCTGGGTGCCTGAAAACATCGATTTACCTACAGCCTGGGCTTTCCAAATTAATCCCCCAGCAAGGCACAGGAACCTGGCTGTGTTCTCCCAGGATTCCTCCTCATCTTCACTCACAGCTGTGAATTGCAGCTACCTGTGATTCATAACTTTATCTTTCACCCTAACCCTGTTAAGAGTTGCCACTTGAAAATTCTATTAGAGAACAGTAAGTAAATACACACAATGAAGGGTATTCCAGGAGACTCTGCCTCGTTAGTCAGGCCCTCGAAGGAAAAATCCAAGGATTTCTGGCAGACCCAACATACAGTGAAGGCTACAATAATGCTTTTTTTGCCACATGTGCCATTAACCTACTGCCCCCCTCTCCTCCTTAAAGAAGGGGGGAAGCCAACTGAATCAGAGCTGTTGTTTAATTCTGCCACAGTGGCCTTGACAATACAGTCACCACTCGAACCCCCTGCACTTCCTACAGGCATCAATCATTCCAGAGCCTCTGGAGAGCCAGTCACCAAAAGCTCTTTAAAGGATAAACCCGGTGTTGTAGACACTGACAGTGGTCTCATGTTACACTTCAGGTATATTGGGAATTTACAGCTGTGGGTAGCCAAGGCCTTACTCTGCTTGCTGATCAGCACAGGACACAGAGGGGCTGGTTATTCTGAACACCATCAACCAGGAGTCTGTACAAGCACACAGGTGGCAAAAACAGCCTGAAGCATTCAAAATCCACAAAGGAAAACCACAAAAGAACGACCCTTCAAAAACAAAATCCCAAACAAGGTTGACAAGTAGAAAATAAGCGGTTTTCAATATTTACCATTTCTTTTCGACCAGTGGTGCAAGCAAGTAGTTTTCACAAGTGCTTCATCAACTTTCCCTCCTGACATATTGTCCATGAACTGCCGTCCATGTTCCAAGGCTAAGTAGCAGTCATTGCAACAATCCCTTTCTTCTACACGTACCAGGTTGCTGACGGCACCAACTTTGGGCATGGAGTCTTGGTCTGCTGCTCCAAAGGGTGAGAACAGGTTGGTGCACTGATCCTGCAGCAACAGTATCAAGTCATCGGGCAGTTTCTCGGGTTCTTTCAGCCCTCCACTGCCGTGTTCAATGGAAGTAGCTCTGAGAGCTTCAAAGCGTTTTTCTGCTTCTTTGCCGCACTCCGTGTTTCGCCCCAGAATATCCAACTCATCTTCAAGAAACAGCCCGGAACTGTTGCCAAATTTTCTATTCATAACAGCACTGAAACCACAGGTACACCTATACTGGGCCTCTTGTGTTGGATCAGGAATGTAAACTCCAACATCAGCACCTTTGATGTTCATATTGCAAACACAAATGCAGCAGCTGTCGAAGTTGCAGTCTTTGAAGAGGTTCATGACGGACTCGGAGAGGATGAGATTCACGTACAGGCTGTGTGCCTCGGGGATGGAAGGCACCGTGGCGGGCTCCACGGAGTTCAGCGGCCGGCACGTGGAGGGCGTGGAGGCTGGGGAGTACAAATCCGAGTTCTCGTATTTCACGGAGCCCTGGGCGCTCGCGGGCCCGCCGGCTCCGCGCGGCGTCCGCGGAGTCCTTGGTGTCCTGGGCGTGGGGAAGCGAGGGGTGGAAGGAGAAGGGAGGATTCCAGCCCCGCTGTTGCTGGGAGGGGCGCTGCTCGGGGGCATCCCAAACGGAGTGTGGGTCTGGGGGGTGTAGGCAGGGCCGTACTCCTGATCCATGGTGCTCCCATCTCTGCCAGCAGCCACAAGAGAAGGAAAGGCTTTAAGTACACAACATACTGGGTTGGAAGTTTAAGACTCAGATTTCTAAAGAAGGACCTTCCTAATTAATATTTGCTTTTTTAAGCTAGTCTTTCATAATCCACAGCAAGATTTTCATTCCCTAAGGAACTTCAAGAGCATTTGTTCTAAATGACTTTGCAGGACTCCCACTGACAGCACCATTAAAGAATCTCTCCCTCCTTTCGTCTTTTCCTTTGCACAAAGCTCCCAGGAAACAACTGTGGTCAGAATAAATTATAAATTCTGTGGTTGTATGAAGTCTAAAGGACACCTTTTTCATTCATGTTTTATTTACATGTTGTGTTGACACACGCTAAGAAAATAGACCAGGTCTATTGACAGCAGATTCAGCTGAATCCACGAGGAAAGTATCACCTGGAAAGGTTTAACATTTTCTTTCCTAAGCACCTGAGTATCTCCAAAGACCTGTAAGGCTAATGAGACCTGGAAATATATTGCTTATGAGTAGACTTAACAGAAGCAAAATCAGTATTTAATCCAAGACTTAATGTTCATATAATTTTATCAAGAAATACATAACACCTCCTTGCTGTCTAATCCGTTTATACCAGCTACTAATGCAGAAAAGAAAAAGAAAGAAATCTTTTCCTCAAGAAGGGCTGGCAGCAAGACCATCCCTACCAAATGCAGGGTACAGAAATGTCCCCTGCAGTTCTGCTGTGACCAGGCCCAGCCTCACAGGGCACAGGAAATGTCTTCCTAGTCCCAGCACAGCTGAGTTTACTGCTACTTAAGAAAATAATTTAACAAACAGCAGCACCACCTACTAAGCCCTTCCAGCACCGACTAGAGCACTGCAAAAACAAAGTCCCAAGTTTACATTTATCTTGATTGTTACCACCTTCATTACTTATTAAACCTGGACTTGCACCATTAAGCTTCCCCAAGAAACCTTTAAAGGAGACAACAAATAAAATGTATGTACAGTTAAGAAGCTCTTTGAGAAGAGTCTCCTCCAGTAGGTTTAGCCAGAAGGATGTTTTTAAAGGCTCTTGTCAGTTGTATAAACACAGTGTATATACAAATATTCCCATTACTGATTGACAAAATAAACATTTCGGGGTGGCAAAGTGCGCTCCTCACAAAGCTGAACCCCCCGTGGTCGTACCCATCTTTGATGAAAGGCATGGCAGGGCCTGGAGGAAGCAGATCCAGCTTTCCCACAGTCCAGCTCTGGCGGTAAATGCATTCCTCGGGCAGTTTGATGGGAGGAAGACACTGGCTGGGAAGAGTCTTCAGTGGTGCAAACATGGAACATCCCACTAAAGCTTGACAGTTCTCAGGTTTATAAACATAGGAATAATCCTAGAAGTCAGACATGGGAAAGCATTAGTGTGTAAATTAGATCACTGCAGCAATTAAATGCTCCTCCAAAAAACAGAACTGAGTTCAAGCAGCAGCTCTTCACCCCAAAATCCTGACACAGCTGCAAGAGAAAGCTGAAATGTGTACACACAATATTCACAATACACCAAAACAAACCTCAGTCAACTGCAATGACTGAAAGGCATTTCTGCAGCTCACTAATGGCTACTCAGGTATTACTCTCTCAAGTTTAGGTAGTAGAACACTACATACTACAGAGTGTATTTCCTCCCCCAGAATAATGCAGGACAAGTTACAAATTGTACTTAATCTCCCCCCATTGCTATTCAGCTTTAAGTAATGAACTGATCAATAATCAGCACAAGCATTGATCAGGGCTGTCAGCACGACCTACCTTGATTTCAGCAGGTTTGGGGCTGCAGAAACCCTCATCGACTTCGATTCTGAACTGAGCTCCCACAGTGGAGCTGTTCCCTTCCAGCACTGTTCCTCCAAGTGTAGTGTCCATGCTGCCATACTCCTTATTGTTCATGTTCATCGGAGAAAACCCCATAATATGCTGCTCCAGTGAAGGGGGAGTTGGATACATTTTATGGAGATCTGCAGTGCCTAATTTCAGATCAGAAGCAGACTTTAGAGCATGAAAACTTTCTCAAGTGTTTCCTGAAACCCAACATTTCACAAAGGCAAATGAAAGGTACATTTCCAAATTGCCACAACATATTAGTCAAATGTTTAGAGCTAGTATTCTCTTTAGGCAAAAAGAAAACACAAATAAATCTTACTTATGCATGACAGTGGGTCTAGATTTCCTGTTTTTGCCTCTTTGCAGTTGGATTTGTCATCAGTGCCGTTCACTGTTCGTTTAGATCCAGGCTAAGAAAGAAGTATTGTCATAAAATCACTTCAGACATAAACACATGTTCATGTTTCCTGCTAACAGGAAATCTCACCTGCACACACAAAGCTGAGACATTGTATAATATTTAGAAAAATTAAAATAGCTCAGAAGCCTAAGGTTGGGGTTACACCTGTCCTTAAGTCTTGGAACCCAAAGGACCTCTCCCAACAGGTCACAATGTTATTGAGGGGAAAAACCAGTTACAAAATAACCCTCAGCCTGTTAGCAGACGGTAAAAGAAGCTAAATTAGGGCTGCCCACAGTCTACCAGAACAAACCATAACACTCCCAGAGCCACATTAACATCACTGGTGTTACCACAGGACCAGAAAAGACAAACACAAATCCTGCAACAAGAGACACAGGGAAGAAAAACTGTCAAAAGTAAAAGAATAAGAGATATTTTACCATCTTTAAACACTTCAGATGTCTACAAAACATAACTGTTCATGTTTAAGAGCAAACACACTTCCTTTACACACTGATGACCTTTGATGGCTGTTAAGATCCTTCAGCCCTTACTCAGCTCCAGCTCCCATTAAAGTTGATGGGCATTTTGTCTGGGTAAGGGGATTTAGGATTAAGCATGGAGCAAAGCACAGTTCAGAAAAGACAACTGATGACAAACAGTATTGAAATAGAAACTAGAAAGATAATGGATTCAGAGCCATCAGAGACTGCAAGAGAAACTGTCCTAAGATAATAGCTGCAGCAGAGAAGCAGCTTGTTTGGCAGAATGTCCAGTGTTTAAATGCCTTTTCTCTTTCAGAAGCTGCTGTTTTGTTTCAATATTACCTTGATGAACCAGTTCAACAGAGCCCAGGCCACAGGAAAAGAGCACACTAGGACCTGCTGAATCTGTACAACTCTAACTAAAGGTATGTTCAGGCAGCACACACTGCGGGGATTGTAAGGAAGTGAGACCAAAAGGTTGTTTGCATCAAAAATCTGCCTGCATGAGTCAACCAGAACAGTCCATTTGCCACTGAGGGGCCACAGCTCTTGTTTGGGTGCATGTTTTGCAACCTCTCCTACAAATGCCAGAGGAAAAAAAAAAATCAAACCCCAAACCACAAAAGGACAAGAGCTGTCCCTCGCTGGTTTTTGGCTGGCACCTGCCAGGACTTTTTGCACATCACTTACTGTGAGTTCATCTTCATCAGAATTGAAGAGATTGTCCAGGTCAGTGTAGGACACCACCAGGTCTGTCTCGTGGAACAGGCTGGTCGAGGCAGTGCGGGCGTGGGCAGCCAGGCGCTGGGCATCTGTGAGAGAGACCAACATCACAACACTGCCACTGCACCTCCAGTCAAAACTCCATTCAAGAGCTCCTGCCACAGCTGGGGGAAAGGAAACCAAGGGGGGTGGCATGTCCTTGGTTCCACTCGTCCATCTTACACAGAGGTGAGGGCCCTTTGATTTTAGAGCATTTGGATTTTACAGACAGCATTTGTTTGCAAGGTGTAACAAAGAAATGTTCCAAGCAGACTGAAGGGAAATACAAACCATAAAACACAAAACTTAGCAGCCTATTAGAACCTATTGACTCTTCAAGACACCTTTAATATAACACAATTCAGATAGAGAGGGAAAAAAAGCCACTTTACCTTGCTTGACAGAAGGACTAAACAGAGACATTGCATCCTCTCCCTCGTGGGATAGAACTGTAACACTGGATGTCCCATCCTCAGCCTTTCAAAAAAGGAGAGAAAAGTTTCCTTAAATTAATGGGTGGGGGGGGAGGTGTTTGATGTGCCTGTGGGAATTCCATCCCTGGAGAAGGATCAGGTTCTCATTACCCTGTGAGCTCAGCAGGGCCAGGCTGGGGGCTGCTGCTGGCTCAGGGAGAGCAGAGCTTGGGCTGCAAACACAGGGTTTGTGTTGGGGATAAATTTACAAAGCAAGTTGTGGGCTCTTGCTACAACTCCTTAAGGAAACACCTTTGCTATCAGATGCTACACATCAACTGTACCAGTTCCTGAATGGAATGCATCCACACACATCTAATTCTAATAAGCAGATTTATTTCATAAACAAGCCCCCAGAGCAGTTATATTTTCTCCTTTTCTGTAGGTGCCCTTTTGCTTTAAGTACAAGCCTCACATAACTGCACTAAAGCACAAAAAAAGGATAAAAATTGCAATTCACTGGCCAGGGAACGAGTCAGGGCTCACCTCACCTACCCCCAGACCTTTCCACTCATGAACAAAGCACTGGCCTTGTTCTTCCTCTCTCCCCAGGCACCTGCCAGCACCTATTTCTACAGGGAGGCCACTGAGCCAGACTGATCCAGCAGCTTTCTCCTCATAAACCCTGATGCAATGGCACCACCAGCGTGTCAAAAAAAAATTTAGGTGCCGTTAGAGACATGCTGCTTAATTCCATTGATCATTTCTGCTAGAATATAATTTGTTCTTTAATTTGCTTCTAAATACATAAAGAAGGATTTAAATTCTATCCAGTGCCTAAAGCAATTTGTTTTAATCTCATCGCTGATTTGTATCCTCACTTCTTTACTCACCTTGTGTTTCTTCCCCACTTCCCTCTCGATGTTCTGCCTGTCCTTTTTACTGTCAGGAAATAGGAATTCCACATCTCCATCCACAAAGGCGTAAGGGTCAATTTCAGGTTCCTGGTCAGCTTCCGTAGCTACAGCTGTTAAATATTGGTTTTTACTCTGATACTGTTGCACCAGTTCATCTGAAACCTTCAAAGGTTTCCTACATTGCACCATTAATCTGAACAGAAGAAAAAGAAAAATCACAAAATCATTTATTTAGCATTTATTATGTGGAATTATTTCTGCTATCACACAGCCTTTACAAGAACAACCCCATCTTCCCACTTCCTTCCTTCACAGCCCAGCTTCAGAAAACTTTTGGGGATGAAGATTAAATCATTACTCATTTAATATCACCTCCTTCCACACATCAGATCCAGCCCCGTGATTCATCCTGCCCCTCTCTCCTCAAGCACTGTCAATTCACATAAAGATTAGTAATTTATCCCAGGTCATGGCTGTCATTTATTATAAGGCACAAATGGATTCAACTCTCCACATCCACTGAAAGAAACTCACCAGGCTAAAGAATTACTCACTGCATTCCCAAAAAAAGCCCAAGCAATAATCACAAGTAAAGCACACAAATGCCACTGTGTTCAGGAGCCATTTCTATCACTTAGATCGATACAAATGAAGCTTGCAGCACACCAGTAACTAATTTACTAATGAGAAAAATCAAACCACATTTGCCTTTATCAGCATTTTTCTTTTGTTAACATTCTGAGACAAAACTGGAGGTGGTAAGTACACAGAAATTAAGGTTTTCTCTCAGGAGTATTGGTTTCACAACTGTAACATTGCACCAGGGAAAAGAAGATATTGGCAAGAAAAAAACTGTTCTGATTATGAGCCGTAGATGTGCCCCTGAACCAGCTTTATTTTCTGTATCCCAACATACAAAAGGCAGGTGAGGAAGGTGCTCCCTCAAACAAGGTGAGAAGTTCCTGCACATTCCTCTCAACTACAGAAACAGTTTGACTTTGTCAAAGACACTTCCTAGAAACCAACTGTCCCAATAAACACCTCACAGGCAACAACAATGCCAAATCCATGCATGCTGAATAATCCATCCATGCTCAATAAACCAATTTTCTAAATCCTGCAAAAATTGCCATCAGAAAGGCAAAATAAGAGATGGAAACTACTTTCTAGGAATGGGGAATTAAAGGCCTTTTCTGTATTTTTGACCAGCACAGAGGAAGAGAAGTTAACAGCCAGATATCCTAGGGGGAAAAACCTGGTTTTGGTAAGTTGTCAAATCATACTAGGAAAGACCATGTCTTGAGGAAAAAAAAAAGGAAACATCTTTCCTTATCTACTTGGCTGAAGCGAATTCAAGGAAAAGGAGAAAAAGCACTAAAAAATCCTATAAATGCACATCTTGAAAGAGTCTCTTCGACAGTGACCACAAAGAATATCTAAAACTGTGTGTGAGCACAGACCAACAGCTACAACACAACATTGACTCCTTCTCCCAGCTTTCCTGCACAGCCATTCGAGTGCTGCCACCAGTGGCTTCCCACTGCCAACAAAACAGGACAGAAAACCAACTCCAAGCTTCTGTCTTGTGAGTAGCTGCTCTTCCACCCCAAATTCAGCACCTTACTCCTAAAATAAAACCCAAAACTCTCAATAACTTGATCCTGATCACAGTAAGAGTCTCCTTTCACTCCGAATAAGAAAATTTGGACCAAAAATAATCAACGGAAGAGCATGGACAGAGGCAGCTGTGGGTGCAGTCCTTAATTCCTCGATCACAGCCCTGAGCCCAAGTTTGTCACCTCTGTGTGCACGTCCCCATCCTGTTAAGCTCTGCCTGCTATTAACAGCCCTGTCAGCACCTGCTGCTTCCCAGGGCCGTCCTTTTCCGGCGCCGTGTCCTCACAGGGAAGTGTTGTGAAACAGGGATGACAGAACAATTCCCTCCTCACTCCAAGCACAGGGACACGGCCCACAAGGCCAAGGGGTTCTGGTTCAGGTTTTCTGTTCTTATGGTTTGGGGATTTTGGTGGTGGTGATCTTTCTTGGGGAGTTTGTTTTCGCTCTGACTGGTAAAGCGAATTCATCTTAGCTCATTCTGCAGTAAAACAGAGCTCAAACCTAAGTTTTAACACCAAAACCACCAGAGTTTTATTTCCTCCACTGCCCCTAGCATCCAGAATTTATTAAAACTTAATACCCAAAGCAGACAATTCCTTTATCCCAATGGAAACAAGTAGCAGAGCAGAATGTTAGTTACACCAGCTCTTCTGAGCGAAGACGAGCAGAAACAAGAGAAGAAACTTTAACAGGATCTCTGCAGCTGAGACCATTCGTATTTTCTTCAAATAATGAAGAAAGCAAATAGTAAAGTGAAAAAGTTATTTCTATTTTTCTTGGGGGGGCGAGGGGGCAAAGGGAGGGACTTAAGTCCCAAATAGGTATAATTTGGCTGCAGATAAATTTTACAGTATAAAAATAAATATCATTGCTATCAGCTAAATCAGAGCTAAAGTAAGAAAAAGCTGGAAAGTTTTCCTGCAGATCTGACTGCGCTTTGTGCTCCCATTTCACAAGGATTAACTTCTTGTACCCAGAGCTGTGCTCACACCCTCAGCACTACTACTGAGAAACTTCTGCCTTTGGCCTTCCCGTTCCCTCACTTCTCGTGCTGTTACTCCAGGCTCAAGCACCACTTACTCTGTAACTGATGTTACATTTTCCTGTCCAGCAGGTATTACTGGATCATCTCTCAACTTATCATTTGGAAGCTGGGGCGGTAAGAACTCCACATCCTTTTTCTTTGGAACTTTATAATACTTCCAAGTCGTGTCAGCTTCATCCTCCTCCAAATTCACGGCGGCGCCGACGTACACGGTGGGCTCTATCACCTCGGGGAACGCGGCTGGGAAAGGCTGGGACAGGCCGTCGAGCCTGTCTTCCATTGCTTTTGTGGGGACCAAGGGGTCTGGCGTTGGCATCTGGTAGAAATGTTGGCTCTGGGGCGTGGAGGGAGCTTTGGGCACCCCCTCGTCGGCGCCGTCGCAGGGGTGCGGGCTGAGCGGCGGCGGCTGCGGCGAGTTCGCCAGCTCGGCCCCGTGCAGCTGCGGGGGCTTGGCCACATCGTTCGTTCGGATATTGGCAAACCTCACTTGGCTGTCTGGAGCAGTCATCACAAGCCTCTGACTCGCTGAATCTGCCTCCATGGCAACATCATCACTGATAGATACACGATGATGAAAAGGAGTCAAAGGGCGTTTCTGTGGCTTATCCCCTTTGTCTTGCTTCTCATTTGTCTTGTGCTTCGGAGCCGCCGGCTGCTGGGGGCCCACAGGTGGGGCCTGCCCCTGTTGACCTGAATTTCTTGGTTTGAGATTTTTGTGCCTGCAGAATTAATACAGGGGAAAAGAGTCCACATTAATCTTTCAAATATGTCTATGGTGTTCTTTTTCACTAGATAAGAACCTGCTTCTAGGCCATTAAACAGCCCATTAGAGACGTCTGAAACTGAAACTGTTCTGAAGTGAAGCTGCCTCTCCTTTCTGACCAGAATTTGAGTGACTTGAGTAGCACTGCACGATTTTAAAAATTGTTACATCTGTCCTATGAGCCAAAGACACAAATAATCCTCAGAATTAAGACAGTATTCTGTAACTGCTTTAGCAGAAATAGATTGTCACATGAACACCTCGTCACTTTAAGCTTGTGCCAGCACTGATGAATCAGTAGAACAACGTAAGAATTAGTGAATGGCTTCTGGAATTCAAACACTGATACCAGCCAAGAGAGCTGCCCAAGCCTCACTGGGTTAAGGACTGGAAAATTAACATCAAGAGCTAAGAAGCCAAGCTCAGTCCTACAAAAGGTATTTCCAAGCTATTTCAAGGCTTTTGTAGCTGTTTACCTACAAATTTAGCAAGTGTGGGAAAAAGAAAAACTCCGTGTCTCAACTGCATTAATACAGTTGTGTTTGCTCAGTGGAAATGCACTTGAGCTTAAACATTTCATCTGGAAGTTCAAGATGCCAACTTGCAGGATCATCTGACAGAATGAGGCACGTGAAACCCTGAAGTGTAGAATGAAATGTTTATGATTAAGCCATTGAACTGCACGTACATCCTCAGTGCCTGGGAGTTCTTTGCCACTCTTCCATTAGCAAACTTAAGAAGCACTTGTATTGAAAAAACAGGATTAGGCAAGGATAAAAGGTAAGAGGTATCAAAATCTATTTTTACTTTAAACTCTCACACACATCCACATGTTTTTCTCCACTTAGAATTCAAAACACATGGAATAATAAGGGGGTTTAGGTCTTAGCAATTCCTCTTTAGGCAATTGCATGTTTCTAATACACACCTCACATAGTTAATTGATTGGTTTTCTCCTAACTAGTGCTATCATAGCTAAATTCTCCTTGAAAAGAACATTTAATCCTCCTCCACAAGCCAGCTTTTCTCAGGACACAAGTATTTCCACAGAACTTTAACCAACCATTTCAATAAAGGTGTTAAAAAAACACATTTCTATCAAAATGCTACATCCTCCAGATAGTAATTTTTCTCTAAGATACCAATTTTCACTGCAAGGTAATCAGTGTAACATTTAAATCACAGAAAGTGTTTAAACCTTTTGCAACACTTCAGTCACCTAAAGATTAATATTCTGTCATAAGTACAGAAACTGAGAATTCACTGAAATTAATGTTTCCATTTATTTTAAAGACCTGTATTAACAGTCTGTGGCATTGCGGCCTCAAAAAAGGCTCTATAATATATAGATATATTTTATTTCAGACTTTTACCCTTTGTTTTGATCTGTTTTTTCCCCAGCTGATACAAAAAGCACACACTGGCATCCACTCCCAGAGAAGCAGTTTTCCCCACAGCCACCCGTGGAATGCCACCCTTCCCAGACAGCAGATTTGGGGTTTTTATTCCTATTCACCAAGCTCATGATTAACAGCTTTCTCCCTTCAAGGCTAATGCCACAGCCCTCTCAAGAGGTGCTTAAATCCCAAATAAATAGCATTCCCTTCCCATTCCCTGAGAAAGCTGCCCATGAGATGGTTCCTGCCCATTTCCATGGAGAATTCCAGCCCAGGACTCGGGAACTGTCCCTGCACTGGCAGCAGATCCCCTCAGCCGATTCACCTGACTCCAACCTCTGCTGTCATTTCTTGGGCAGAATTTCAAGACCTCCAATGACATTTAGGAGAGGAGATACGAATTTTGCTCCAGCTTTCCTCCAAGCAGCTCCTGCTTAATTACTCCTGCAGGAGCGATCAGGAGCCTCTCCTGAGCACTTCAGCCCCGGCGAACATCGCCGGGCTGCGCCTCTGCCAAGTGCTGTACCTTGAACAATTGCAATTTGTCCTCTGCGTGGCTTCAACAAAATCCCAGGATGCCACCTTGTCAGCTGTCTCCTCCTCACACAAGCCATTTGATGTAGCAGAATACTTCCTCCTAGGATTCAATACCAGGAGAGTTATTTGGGAGCAACATATGTTCTTCTCTTATCTTCTGGCAAAGCTCAAGAGCAGTTTGGTGACACGGGATTCAGCAAAGAAATGATAAATAGCCTTTTCCTGACATATTAAACTAAGTAAATCATTCCTAAACAGTTAGGAAAAAAGTGAACTTCTTTAGAAATGGTTTATTAGCAGAGTAAAGCACTTTCCACCAGCAGCACCTTTAATAGAACTAATTGCTACAAGGAACACACAAAATATTAGTATTTTTGGCTGCAGAGGAGGAGTACATACTTGTTCTGTGCTCTGTTCATGTTGCACTCTTGCCAGACTCTGTCCACCACTTGGTTGGCCAGTTTTCTGGGGATTTTGCCACCGTGATGGCTGGTACTGTCTGAGATAAATCCGTCTGAGACCGAGGAAAACTTCACCCATTTCTGGGCAGATTGAGCATCAACTGAAAAGCAGCACCAAAGGAAACATTCAGGCAGAGAGACAATGCAGTGTCTATCACTCCAATTCAGTTACCAAAGGGAAAAAAGTATCTTTTTGACTCAGTGTTAGGAAATTAAAACACATAGAAAATATAGGAATAGTAGCAGATTATGATAGGAGATTTTAAAAAGCACCATATATGTTTATGTTGTAAGTGGGTTGGCTATTCTTTATCTTTGATGAAAGTGACCTGAAATAGGAAATAACATGAGTAAAGCCAACATTATGATTAAAAAACAGGGTCAAGCTTGGGCAACAGAAGATCATGGAGGGAAAAGAGAAACAAAACCTCCTCTGTGCAATAAAACTTACGTAAGTTACCTGAAACCTTCTGTGAGTCTCACCTGCTGTGACCTAAATCAGCTCCCCATAACCACTGCTCACACCCAGGGCAGAGGGCACACGGCCTTACTGGAAACTTAACTACAGCCAGTCTTCCTGGACTGGGAGAAAACATCACCTTTCACTAATGACCGAGGGCACAACGGGGGTTATGAAGCTGTGTCAGAACATAGGTGTGCTCACACAGGGGAAAAAACCCCAAAAATTTCCCCAGAGCAATCTAAAGGACTGGTAACAACACCAGCTACAGCAGCAGTTCTCATTTCAGCAGCTTACAAAATAAGTTAATTCTGCCCACAGCTGGCAACATTGGTTTTACTACAACAAACTTAGGACTAAAGAAATGTGATTTTTTTTCCTACCAAGCCAGCTGCACACAGAGCACCTGAACCCCCTGCCAAACACTGCTGGGAAACATGGAGAAGCCACGGAAGCGATTCCCTCGCGCAGAAGGCAATTCCTGCCCACCTGTCTGAACCTCCTCCGGGGACGTGGGTGGAGTCAGGGTGACCGAGGACATGGCAGGGTCTCTGGTGGAAGCAGGCACTTGGTGGACCCCCAGGCAGGCAGTGGAGCAGTGGGGAGCCCCCACGGAGCTGGGAGCAGGGATGTCTGTCTGAGGGACCAGCACGAAGCACGCCGGGTACACCATCCTCACGCCAGCTGCCAAGAGAGGGAGGGCATTGCCCGCTTAGTTACACTCAAAGTCATCACACGGAGCATTTTAGCACTCACTCCTAAGCTTACAGACCTCTTCCTACCCACTGAAGCATCTCCTTGGACAAAAAACCTCTGCTGTCACCTTCATCATTACTTGATTTGCTTTATACAGAAGATTTGGGTGAATGAATAAAAAGGGCTTTGTATACACAGGCAGAGACATCCACATGCTGCTCCCTGCTTCTATCATTTTGTTTTATAAAGGCTGAAAAAGTCCTTTTTAGTATCATGTAACACTGCCAACATCCCCAGCAGCACAAGGGTCTCCAGCCATCACTGCACTACGAGCTCCTCACAGAGAAGGGATTGCATTTGCTGGCAAATCAAAGGCCACCAGCCCACAGCAGAACAAACCACTGCATCCAGGGGCTGGGATTTTGGGAAAAACAGCAGATAAAGGCAGTGCCTGAGTACATCAGCTTCTCCAGGACTGTGGTTTTGAAGAAATCCCTAAAAGGCAAGGCTGCTCTGTTTGGATTTGCAGGGATTCTGAAACAGCACAACTCGCTTTTGATGCAGCTCAGATGCCAACAGTGATCATCCAGGGGGTTTTTTATCATTTTAATTATTTATTTTTTAAAAATCTTGCCTCTCAGGGCACATAAGAAAAAGACCCCCTACTAATGGGTCTGCAAAATCCACTTTGAGCAGCAACTCATCATAGATGGTCCTGAGCACCAAACAGGAAAACAAAACCCAACAACCATCGTTGCAAAGGAATCAAATGGGGCCACTTCTGCGTTCAGAATTTTGCAGACTTAATCAGCCAGTTTATTTCAGTAATTAAAAGGTAATCAGGCTCACCAACAAGGACTTCAACAGCAGCTAAAGAATCATCCTCCCAATCCATTTCTTCTTGTTTTTCCTCAGACCCCTCCTTCAAGTTGGACGTGACGGGGTAGAATTGCTTCCACTCCCCAATCAGCTTTTTTGTGGATGAGTCAGAAAGCTTGAAGGACTGCCCTGTGAGTGTGCCATTCAACCCAAAGGGGCTCAGGATAACTAGAACAGAAATAAAAATCCATTGGAGATGACATCCACCCCAAATTCCCTCTTCCCCTCTGCAATAGCAGCGCTCTTATTTCAGCCACACCAAATAAACAACTCACCATTGCTAAGTCAAAATGCAGCCTAATCATGATTCACACTACACGAGTTTTTGGCAATAGGTTCACATTGTTAAATTTATATGTACTGTGAGAACTGAGGAACCACAATAACAACTACAAATTAATCCATTCAAACAAGCAACAGGCAAGTTTTCATCTTGGCTTGCAAGGAGTCTCAGATACAGGGGGGGATAAAGAAACACTTCCAAATCCTGGCAGAGTTAAGGTGTTTCCTCATCCTTTCATTCAGCTTGTTACAACAACAGGGAATACACAGGGAATCATCTGTTTCATGTTTAGTCTTGTCCATGGTGGGGAAGCACAGCTGCTGTTAAGTTGCATCCAGAAAAAAAAAGCAAGTTTGGACACTGAGCATTACTGAAGGTGTGTGGCCATGCAGGAGAGGTGATTTCTGCAGGGAGGGATCACACAGCCCCACTGACCAGACTCAGGGCCCAGCACTCCTCTGTCTTCCAGAGCACAACCTGCATCTGCTGGGGGAACCACAGGGATTTACAGGCAAGGAAGAGCCAAGTGAAAAGGAGAGAGGTGTGAATAGGTTAAATACACTGAGCCAGAAAGGGATTTCTGACAGAGGGTTGGTGAAGGTATCTGGGGGTTATAAGGTTGAAACGGCAATATATTTAAGTCACCAATAGGACAGTACTTGGAAACGGTGTCATGAGGACAAATTATTCAATTACACGCCAAGAGATGAATATGCAAATGCTCCACCTGTCCAGGGCCAGGACACAGCACCTGCCTGTGAGGGCAGGGCACAGCTGGGGCCAGCAGGACACGCTCTGTCCCCACTGCCAGCCTGCCCCAAGGCCTCAGGGAGCACCCAGAGCACGAACACAGTGTCACAGGCAGCAGGGGCTGCAGTCCCACCTTGGAAGGGGCTGTTGGACTGCTGGGCCAGGGTGAGGTGCTCCTCGCTGAGCAGGTACACAGGCTGGTGCTGGCTGATCTCCACGCTGGTGCACACGTTGCTGTCCCCGTGCAGGAAGAAGGTGAACGAGCAGGACAAGTGCTCACTGCAAAGGCAACGGCAGAAAACAAGTCTGAAGTGCAGAATTTCAGTAAGTTGGCCTCTTTTTCAGTAGTCCGAAGGCATTTCCGCACAATATATTCATTAATGGAAGTAACTGAAACACCCTTCTATGTAAATAGCAAGAAAATGCTAAATATATGTTCCCTTTACAAACCCAAAGAAAAATCAGTTAGGAAACAACAGGCACTAAGTTTTCAAATTTCTTCAGTCTGACACTTTATATTTTGCTGTCTTGAGGAAATTTAAAACACAATCTTTTACAAGACAAAAACCTGTAATTTAATATTTTTATACCTTATGCATTTATTTAAAATCTCTAGAAATATTTCTGAACGTATTTCATTTTTAATGAGGTCATATCTAGGTTCTCCTGTCACAGCTCCACTAAGCAGAATTTAATATCAGCCAACAAGTCACTTATTTAAGAGCAAGAAGAATGGCAACAGCTTGGAGAAGTGGTTTTGTTTTGTTATTTAAATTGAATCTTATCTTCGTGTTCTTGAAGCCAATCAAGTAACTAAAAATGAAATCCCATACCTACACACAAAAGGGAAGATACAATCAATTAAAAAAACCGAGGCTCAAGACATTCTTAATTAAAGTCATTAAGGCAAGTGTCAATGTTTAATAGCAGATGCTTCACTGACAGCGTCTCTCCCGGTCCAGAGTTTTAGGGAAAAACCCAACAGGCTTGAACAGCAAAAATCTCCCCAACAATGAACATTTCTCCTTCCTACAGCTCTGATTTAAATGCTTTTTCCCAGTGCTGTGCACAGTTACTAATGAGCAACTACATGAAATCTTCTACTCCCCAAGATCCCGCTGCAGAAAATTCCCAATTTCTGGGGCCCTGCTCCCTGTTGTTGTTACCAAAATACAGCTGACCCCTGCAAGGACAACCAGGAAAACATTTTATGTTGCATTCACATCAACCCTATGATTTATGTGAAATATATTTCACCAATTTTAATAAAGGGCAGGAAGAAAGGAAGGCAAAACCAAGCAGATCCCTTCCAGAAGTGGCACATCCTCACACCCACCTGGAAAACTCTTTTTTCCCCCTTTTAAAGAAGCTGTACAGGCACAAATTCCTCAGTTATAGCAGCTACAAGTTATCCCAAATGTCTGCCAGGCTAATGCACTCCAGCAGGAAAAGAGCAGATGTTTAAAAGCAGAAGATGCTGCTCATTTGGACATTAAATTAGGTCCAACGTCACGGCCAGAGAAGGACCAAGGTCAAGGAGAACCTGGGAAGAACTTCATAAAGTGCTGGTGAGGAAATAAATCTTCTTTTGTAAGGAGGGAGCAGCAAAATCCTGCTCAGTCTCAGGGAAAAAGGGATCAAGTCACAGGAAACACTGATTTTAGGCAGCCAGAACAGCAGATACTGTGCATGACCCGATGGCAAAGACACTCCACGAGCTACTGCAGCCTAAAAATGAATGCAACACCACTGTGTCCCAAAAACACAACCTGATCCCACCATCCAATGCCCAGGGTGGCACGAAGGCCCTGGGACATTTGTGTTCTTTAGTCTAAAAGCCAGTTTGGCATTCCTGGGAAAGACACAAACAGCTCCAGGGCAGGGAGAACCAACAGGCACCAGAACAACCCCATTAAAACACAACCTCCACAGCTGCAGGGACTGGGAACATTTTCAGTGTCATTTCCGAGATGTTTCTTTCCCAGAGGGAGATGGTGGGATGGGGAACAGCAAGGGGAAGGAAAAGTTTCTGGAACTGGCACATCCATTCAATCCATGGAAATGGGTATGGCTTGGTTCACGCTCACCCTGCAGCCTCAGAGTCAGGGAGGAGAAAGGTGTAACAGCCACAAAAACACAGCAGGTTTAAAATTGAGGACCAAAACCACCCAAAAGGGATGGGAGAACCCACAGAGTGCTCATGGAGGAGCAGGAAGAACAGCACGTTTTCATTCCAGCACCTTGAAGCAGGACTTGCAGCGACCCCACTGAGGAGCTGCTCTGAGGGAGAACAGTTCCAGCTTTGCTCATCTGCTGCTCAGGTTTAATTGTGTTTTAGGAGCAAAAAAGGCAGGATCTGCATGAGTGAATTATCAACTGCTTCAGCAGAACTGAGATCCCACACTGCTCAGGAATCCCAGGAAAGTTTCCAAAACGCAGTGAGGACGGAGCTGAGCATCTTGCTGATGATTTCGAGTTGAAGTCACGTGGCCAGGACACACCACTAAATTCCTGGATGGAAATCTGCTTAAACTTTAATCCTTATGCAAATGGTGGAAGACTGATTTTCAAACTGGGTTTTATTTTCCAAACCATATTGGATGTTTTAGGGTGAAGGAGGTGGCAGTGCCTTGGTTCCCAGTGACAGACACTATTCAGAAGCTCAGTATCAGCAAGATAAAATTTAAGAATAAAAGCACATATTCCCTATATGCACTTTAAATGCAATTAAGCTTCACCTCCTGTAAACACTCCATTGTTAGCCAGATAAAGGGCAGACAATCACAGCATAATCTGATGGAATTCAGATAAACCAAGACAAAGGGAGGCATCAGCATGATAACAGAAGCATTTCAATTCATCACACTGCAAAACCAGTCCTAAGGAGGAGCAAGGAAAACTCAAGGTCACCATGCAAAAGCCACATCCAAAAATACAAACAAAAAAAACCCCAAACCCAAATCAGATCTCTTTTCTCCCCCAGCTCAGCAGGAGAGAGGTTTCCAACAAAATAACCCAGTGAGAGATCACCCAGTGCTGCCACTGCCATTGCTCCCAGCTCTGGCTCCACATCCACAATTCATCCTGGAAAACACAAATATCACCTGATTCCCACTAATCCTGGCTATAAATTTAAGTATTAAACAGCAGAACCACGGGGTTTTCTTTCATAGGTGCAGCAAAGTCTCTTCCTGGCCAGAAGGATAATTTGTTTCACAGGAGAAAAACAGGGAGTCCTGAAACTCAGGATAAGGGAAATAGATCCCACCCGGGACACAAAGCGTCCCCTGGAAGAAGGAGTTTGCTTTAAACTAAAGGTTGACCTGAAAGGGAAAATTAACACTTTATGGACTCCAATAGTTTGTTTCTTCTGAGCCAGTCATGCTCAGAAACTGGTTCCTCACATTTGATTTCTTTTAGTTTACAGAACTTCAGAAATATCAATGCATGTGGAAATAATCACGAGAAATACAAATAAAGAATCCTAATTAAAACAAAAAACAATCAAAACCACAAGGAAGCCCTTTGGAGGGAGTGCAGAAAAGGAAGGAGGAAGGAACATGAAGAACCAGAGCTCTACAGTACTGGATGCCCCTACACAAATAATTTTATGGACTTAGCAAGAAACTCTGCAAACATGCAGGCTTTTTATTATTGTTTTGTTTAAATTAATACACTTGAACATCCTCCAGTTCTTTAAGTTTCTAGAGCCTGGCTGCCAGTGCACAACCTCAGCTAGGAGGAATATTCCAAACCTTACCATAATCTATTAAAAAAAAAAGTGCATATATCTATTTTTTTCCACCATTTCTCTAAGTCCTCCTCTAATCTTCTCAATAACTCACCTCACAGCCAAAAATCCTAATCAAGCAAAAAATCTTCCACATAACACTTAGGGGTAAATAGACAAATTATCTTTACAATTCAGTCAAGGACACAGTAACAGAATCAGGCTGGTGGTTTCTTGCCTGCTAACGGAGAGTTCATCCTATTTTTATTTGCAGACTATTTTAGGTAGCTCAGAAGATCACTGGTAATTTGTGCAGAGCATCTCACCACTGAAATGTAAAAAAAAAATCCCTACACCTCAACACTTTGAAATGTTATTCTGCATGAGGAGAGAACCAGTGACGTCCTTAAGGTCAGATATAGAAAAAAAATAGCTGATGGTAAAGTCAGCATGGACAACCCCTTTTTTGTACTTTTACCACTACCATCATGTATTGTTGCATATACTTTTATTCAGAAAATTCTGAAAACAAAACCCTAACTCTCAAAAAAACTCGTCTAGTCTTACCCAGAACATCAAGTTGCTCCATCAGCATTTCTAAGTAATTTCATTAAAGTCCCAATCACAGAATTTAAGTATCAATAATCCAGTTCCAAACTGATCCCTGAATACAGATAGGAAGTGCCATCAGAACAAGGATTCTCTATGACTTTTGATCTGAACATACCAGAATTCAGTTACACTGAGGTCCAATCCTGAAGGCAACTTTAAAAACAAATAAAAAATAAAATAAGAAAGAGACTCCTTGGAAATAATGCCATTTGAAGCAACCTTCAGTCTTCATCTACACTCCATTAAAATACATTTGTGAAAAACCATTTGATTCCCCCATGCTCCCTCTTCACTCCAATCACACAAAACAAAGATGTTTTAGTTTCAGATTGTGATTTTATGGGGGGAAAAAACAGAGGCTGCTGTGGATAAATCCAATACAATTTCTACTTCTACCTTTTTAAGAATTACTGAAGGGTAGGAGGGGAAACCACACTAAAATCCACATCTACAGGAGGTTTCCATTAGCAAATCTGAAAGTATCTCCTTGATAAAAAGGTAATTAGGCCTGGCTTTGTCTCCACTTCAGGACTTGTGCAGAGCTTTAGATCTTCAAAGTGCTTCCCAAACATTGGCTGCATTAGGACCCCACTAATCCACACTCAAATCACCTCCCCAGGCCAGCACCAGCACAGGGAAGGCTCCAACTAAAAGCACATTTAAATAGTAAATTAAAAAAAAAAGCATCCAAATGCTTCAGCTGAACGAGAAAATGTTTGTTTTATGTAATTACTATCTCCTGTTTTCCTAGCTTGTCTTTGTGAATTATTTCTGAGTTGAAGTGGGAGCACCTTATGCTGCCAAAGCTCTGCTAACCCAACCAAAATATTTACTGAATCCTCATGAACTGCACGATGCCACTCCCTGCACAGAGAAAACACACTGCAGAGTGCAGCTTCTGCCCCAGCACTGATGCTTGTCCCAGTCCTGATCCCACCATTCCCCTTCCAGAGGCAGAACACACCTGGCTTAGGAGCACAGGCACACCTGCTGAGGTGAGGCTCATTCATTCATTCATTCATTAATATTCCCATTATTCCAGTCTGTTATAAAATGATTGCCAAAAATCGGTACATCTTGGCCAGTGCCCAGAATCCTCGGGGCATTTTCCCCAAGAATCAACACCAGCACTGGCTGGCAATAATTGAGAGCTCCCAACCCTCAGCCACCAAAGAGAAGCATCTCCAGAGTTGTCCTTCACCACAGACAAGTTCTGGGTACCACTTAAATAAATTCAAAGCATCAAAGAACCTCCTCTGGAAAATGTGACAGTTCCCTTCCATAATAAATTCTTGGGCTGAAGAACACAGTCTTACAATTAAATAGGTTCTTTTGGAAATAAAAATTTAAATAGGAAGAAAGGTTTGAGGTGACACACACCCCTCACGAAGCCCTAGGTCTCTTCCCTTCCCATTTGTTTTTAATTTTCTTTTCTCTTTAACCAAGCTGGGATATAACAGAACACTTCCACATTTCCAGGTGCAGCTGGAACACCACAGGCACTGAGGAGAGGCTTCTTCTCCACCTCTCTCCCACCTCTGCTGTTCCAAAAGTCCATCCTACCTCAAACTTGGCATCTTCAATTCCCACCCACCATCCACAACCCTGAATTGCCAAACTCCCCAATCTTAATTCTGACTACAAAGGAGCAGGAAATTCAGTGTGCTTGTGCTGTGATCAGCAAAATAGGAAATGAGTAAAACACTAAAACCAGTGCAAAGAACCTCAGCAAATGCACAGCTACATTTTCTAGGGAGCTGCACGTTCTGTATCGTAAATGAAATATCCAGAGCTGGAGTTCCAGCTGCTGCTCTCGCTCTGGACAAAGCCATGGAGCAGAGATGCTCTTCCAAGCATCCCTGAGTAACTCCTCATGGCCAGGAAGGGAAATACAGCAGAAAGCTGATTTTGATGATAACACAAAGCAGAAAAACATAGCTAATAGCAAAGTAGAAAAAACCCTTCCAGTTCAAAGCACATCATTAATGACTGCTGTCAAAAGGCTCTCCAAAGCATTCTTCGTGGCTGAGGATGTTTTGATTTGACTTAGACCTGAGAGTTAGAAACATTTATTTATTCCATAACTGAGTTATGTGCACTAAAACAAACATAAATGTAGCAAGCCACCTGTATTCCACAATAAGCCACAGTTGCCTTAGACTGTCACATTTTAAATTAACTTCATTATTAATGGGCTTAGCTTCATCCCAATAAAACCAATTTTATTTTTATACGCACTCAAACTCTAGCATGATATTTTAAAAAGAAGCAAACTGATTTTCTTCAAAGGCAGCAAGAAGTTTATATGTACACACAAAGGTATCTATTTTTCCAGATACAATTCTAAACAATACTACAAAAAGAGTTTGCTCATGTTCCTGTATTTCAGAACTTAAATGAGACCAATAAACCTGTCACCTTGCATTTTAGCATCCTTTTAATTTGAGGCTGCAAATCTCAATTATCCGAACTTGAGCTTTCACAGGGAAATATACCTGTGCTATAAAGAATAAAGATCCAGAACGTATTTGGGAAAAGGATAATAGCTCTAAACATCCCTGTGTTCCAAAGCCAGGGGAACAGCTTTCCCTGTCTTGCTGTTTCCCATCCTGAAACATTTACAAACATCTTGTTAAGCCAGATTTTTTTGAAGTTCAAAATCGAAATGCATTATAAAAATTGTCATTTAACAAAATCTGAAGTATCTGTATGGCTTTTGTATTATTTTATTGTTCAGTGAACAAAAAGAGCAGATTTATGCTTGAAAGCTAAAAACCAAGAGCCATATCATTTTTTCCTTTTTCCTGATGAACCAACTACCAGTGTAATTTAAGCTAAATAAGAGAAAACTGCTTTGTGATGTAAAGTGCTAAATTTGTCTGCTTGTAGTCTCTGTAGCAACCCAATATTCCAAAGAGACAATCATGTGATCAATGCTCTCAGCTCCTGCTGTTTATCCTGCACTGTCCTACTTACAGCAGCTCTCAATTCCAGCTGTCTACAGCAAAAGGAAAAACATCACCTGCTCTCCTGCCGGGACATGATGCCAGAACAGCCTCATTAGAGCTGCTGTAAAAAAATGTTGACATTGTTTGATTTAAAGATTAACATAGGGAGGAAATTTACACTGCAAAGAGTTGAGCAGCCTTAATAGAAAATATTCCAGCACTATCAGGGAAGAGCCACTTGGTTTCAGACTAAATAGACAGAAATAAACACAAAACCTGTGGGTGAACCCTGTTTTGGTGGTTAACTCTCTCAAGTATGAAGGAATTTTTGAGCTTTAGCACCCAGAAATCTTGCTCTGTTCCTTTATAATCATAATTCCCAGCAGCATCCCATGGGACCAAGAAGTAAAATTCTCTGTTCCTGTGGAAAGATGGCCATGGGAACTGGGAAAAAGGGAGGCTAACAGGGGGATGAGGCAGAAGTGTGGGTTAAAAAAAGACCAAAAGCAGCATTCCCTGTGTCTTAAGGGCAGTGAAGACCAGACAGGCAGGAGCTGATCCCATCCACGCTGTTCAATGCAAATACAGACATTTCTGATGGCACAGCAGGGCCCAAATTTAAAAAACATCCCCCAAGCTCACACTGCAGCCATGGCCATCCCAATCCAGCCTGCAGGGGTGTCACCAGCCTGGCACCAAACTCAGGAATCACACCCACACTTCCACCTCTTCCTCATGGCAAGATGAGGTAGAGAAAAAAACCAAAAACCTCTCTCCAGAGCTATGACAAGCACACCTTCAAAACAAGATAACTACATGTACAAAGGTTTAAAATAAAGCCAAATTGGTATCTAGAATATTTTTCAGCAGTCATTTCGTTTTCCCATAAAGCTCTATACTTATTATTTGCACCACATAGCTAAAATAGTTATTTCCATGGAAAAAAAAAATAAAAGAAGATGGTGGCCTGGTGTTCTAAAATCCTGAACCCAGACTTGTGGTAAACAGAATTACCCTGAAACCTGTGCAGCAAGTTATGATAACCTTATCACTTATGAATTTCCAAGTGGCTTGTGGTGTGGTTTTTTGTGTTTTTTGTTTTGGGTGTATGGTGTTTTTCTCTGGTGGTTTTTCACAATTTTTAAGTGAACTCATTAGACACAAGTTCTGCTTTGCCACCCACTGCAATTGGCTGCATTATTTCCCAATTACAAGGGGAAAAAAAAAAGCAACCACACAAGCAATATAGCAGCTTTTAGCATTCTAGACTTTCAGTTGTCTATCAGATCCACCCACAAATTCAGGATTACTCAATTGTTTGCTTACTGCTCTTTCAATTGTGTTAAAGTTTAGCAAGTTGTAATTATTACCAAAAACTTCAAGAGATGCTCCTCATGTAAACACTTGGTACTTGTGCTTCATTAGGAGTGTCATATTTGATCTATTTAAATTGTATCTAAAATAGCATTTAATCTGACAGGTTTCCTAATCATATTTATTCCAGGTATACTCCAGTAATGAGCAAGAGGAACAGTCTCATCCAGAAGCAGTGATTGAAGCAATCCAACCAGCACAGGGGGATGGAGCAGATCCCAGTCTCCATCTCACATTTATGAGGAGATTTTGGAATAAACCATACACAACCATATTCCTGGAAGTGGCAATAACAACACAACTGGTTGGAAAGGAGAAAAGAGGATGACGTTCCTATTTGTCAAATTTTAATTTAATGTGTAGTCATTTAAACCACATTATTGAGCTTCTGTAGTCTCCAAGTGACCAAAACAGGTTGTGACAAATACAGAGACAATGATTTTTTTTTTTTTTTGGTTGGTTGCAGCAAAGACCTTCAGCAAAATCCTCTCTGTGGTTTTTTATCCATCTGGAAAACTGAAATCACCTACTTAAAAACAGACAACAAGACCCCAGTACACACACCCTCCTTCAGGGAGCTGCTGCATCCCTGCCTCGTGTACAAACAGGAGTGGAACCAGCAGAATTGAAAACCTCGAGGAGTTTCCCCAGGCAGGTAACGGGGTGTTGCTCTCAGAGATCAGAGCCCAGCCCATCCTCGAGTGCCTCACGCTGCTCCGTGCTGCTTCCACCCGCGAGCAGCAGGAAGAGCAGCTCACCGTCCTCACCCCGCAGCACGAGGCAAACAGCTCAGGGGTTACTGCTCCCACGGCGAAAATCAGGAGAGATATCATATCATAGAGGTCAGTTTAATGAGTTTATTTGTTTACGAGGCACATCATGAAAGAGTGAACACTCCAAACGATCTCGTTCTGACTTTCCCGGTCACCTGCTCACGCGCCACACCGGCATCAATTATGAACACTCAGGACTGTCCTTTCAAAACTAAAATGTACAATGACACGGACTTTTTATTTTAAAATAACCTTACACAAGGAGAAAAAAACCCACCAGAGCAACAGCCAGGAAGGCAGAGCTGCTGGAGGACCTGTTACCACAGCCCAACACCAGCTAGAAATCACAGCCTCCCTCCCGGCTGCTGCGCCGCCACCGCCGGCTATTGTTGGGAGAGCAGAGCACAGAAAATCTCCCCTTCTGGAAGCACATGCTTTCCAACTGAACTCGGAAAAATCCAGATGGGATCAGCTTCAAATGAAAGAAACAGCTCTATTTGCACATCCTTCAAAGGGACAGGCAGGGACAGAGCTGGGCTGAGGTCCTGCAGCTCGCTCAGCCACAGCCCCAGAAAGCCCAGGGGAAGCAGTCACCTCCACACCAAGGGCACTGACTGCTCCATTTCCAGCCAAATTCCTTGAAACTGAAGATTCCCAGCAAGAACAACCAACCTGACTGAAATCTGCAGCTGCAAAACACAGGGAACAAGTCTCTAGAGTGGCTGGCCAAGCCCTAAAGTGCAGGGTGAGATAAATTATGATCCAAGGCACACTGGTAGCAAACTTCACATCCCCAGGATACCAAATTACCTCAAATTACACAGGCACAGGAATTCCTTCCCAGGGTTTCTGAGCCTTAATGCAAAGAACAGTCCCAAAGACAGCAGAACAATATGGGATGAAAGACAAAAATACAGCTTCAAAACTGATTCTTAAGATCTGTGGATCAATACTCACAAACATAAGAGGGGCTGTTGGGAGTTTAGTTTGGTTCTCAATTAAGCCAGCCACATCTACTAAAAAAAATTACAAACTTTGTATAGGTTTGGCTGATTAAATGGATCCTAAGGAATGAAAAACATGCAGAAGTTGTATTAAGGTTTAGTTTTTGTTAGTTTTAGAGCAGCTGTCTGGTAGGAAACGTATCAGCACCCCAGGTGCAATATTCAGAGCTTTTTCCAAGTCCCTTTATGTGGAGTTTGCTGCAGTGTCACATTTAACTTTTGCCATGAGAGAAACGATCCTTTTACTACAAGAGTGTTCCAGACTTTGGAGCTACAGAGGTGGCACCACAAAGCACCCATGGCAGCGTTTGGGTTTCTCCCACAGGCCTGAACTGACACCTCTGCAGAGCCCAAATTTCCAGAGATTATCCCAATTCTAGATATTCCTAGAAGGGATGAGCCAAATTTGCCACAAGAACACACATCTGCTCACCATTCCCCCCACCCCATTCCATAAAAGCCAGTGCTCAGAGCATCACATGGTATCGAGCTATCTGGGAGGAAATACTGAAATCTCTCAACAATAAAATATCTTACACAGATCTGTCAAAGCTTTTTACATATTTTTCCAGTAGTTCTGGGCTACATATGATGAAATTGTGTAAGCACACAATTCCTTCAGCTATTTTCATCAAGCACGCTGACGTTCTGACCTTCTTTAAAAAAGAGTCAGAGCCTCCAAATTAAACAAACACTGCTATTTTATTTTAAAAGCTTTCATCAGCTTTTCCAGCTGCTCTAGAGAGCTTTATAGAATTACTCTAAGAGAATCCAGGACATAACTAATGCTAGTTTGAAATGGCAATTTGGTCAACCAGTTCCTCAAAGGAGGAGAGCCCAGACTGTGCCAACACGATATTGGCCAAAATAGTTAAAAGTAAACTCTTTACTCTTGATTTATAGCAAAAACATAGAGGAAAAAAAAATGGATGGACAAGGACACCCCAGAGAGGAATCATTTGCCCCGACCAGGGTGGAGAAAGAAATGCCTGGAACTAGAGGACAAGTTCGTACATAAATTAAAAGCAGCAGTTCACAACTACTAATGGAAACACACACAAACATGTGCTTCTGCTTCTTTCGCTCCAAAACAGCTTCTAAATTTCTTTCAAGTTTAAATTTATTGCAGAAGATGCCAACAATGGCCAACTCCACACCCAAAAAGCAAAGCCACTGATCTCAAAATTTGCTGCATGGAAGATTTAACACATACACAGACACACACACACATACAGAAAAAAAAAAGCCACACAAAAAACCCCATCATCTAAGCTTTAAATTACTTTGGATTTTAAAAGCTGATTTGGGAACAGCGATTAAACTTGTTCCAGCTAACCTAGTTTTTATTCATTTCATTATTTATTGCTAGGCAACATAGACCGTGTCAAACCACGTTAGAACCATGAGAAGAAGTCCTTCCAATTTAGATCAAAAATTCTCTCCTTGCCCTCCTCCCCCCCAGCGTGGAGGCCACATGGATTCTTTTAACAGCAGCATTCCCAGACACCACCCTCCTCCTGACCAGGAGCTGACATTCCAAACTCTCAGCATCTCCCATGGGATGCAGTTTACCCAAAGCTCAGGTGGGACCTGCAAAGAGCTCTCACAATGAGCCTTTCTTGGTGTTTGCAAGCAGAATTAGTCCCAGTCACCTGCAGGTCCAGGGCAGGTGTCTCTTCATTCTGGGATCTTTTTCTCCCTCTCTAGAAGACTCTACCTTCTTTCCCAACACTCTCATTATCCATGGGCTGGACATGGGTACCAGCACAGAAGAGATGGTTCACCACACTCAGCATTACTCCCTTTCACCATAAGAAAGTTTCGAAGAACTCCAAAAAGGCAGAAAAATACGGAAGAGCAGAGACCCGAGCATCAGAATAAATCATACACAGGATTCTCTTAACCAAACCTTTCTTCTAGCACAAAGAATAAACCCTCCAACTTCTTCAACAAAGGCAAACAAAGCCTCCTACCTTTTGTTGATGGGTTTCTCATCTTTCTCGTAAGGCTTCACGAACCATTTCCCGATGCGCACGAAGTTCCTGTTCATCAGACACCTCTCCAGCAGGTTGTGCACAGCTTTGAACAGCAGCGTGCGGCACTCGTAGGAGAGCCCGTTCTCCCAAACCCCATCCTCCTCTTCTGCAAGGCACAGGGAAAACAGAAATCAGCACTGAGTTCCATCCTGTTCTTTCAGACATATCACGATACTCTTTTCTCTCCCACAAGCTTTTGAGATATTCGCAGCGTAACATGCAACCAAAACCAGCCTGTAACGTTCAGATAACTCGACTTACTTTGTGATAGAGCTGCTAAAAGTGATCAGCTGTAAAAATATCTCGTCCCCCACAAGGAAAGAAGATTCAACAGTTATTTGTACACAGAGGAAACAAGTAGCACCAGCACGTTATGTATTTCAGCCTGCAAGAGCACTGTGAGATCTGTCTGCGAGGTGGCTCGTGTTTTGGGTAGTCTGAATTACTCATCCTGCAGAATTTGGCTTAAAAACAAATTTACCAAAGCCAGACTTAATATACCCTCGTGTCTTTCAGTAGCACTGACTGAGGAAAGCCAGGAACAAAAGTCAGCAATCAACTGACCCTCAATGATCAACAGTTTGCTAGAGGTGATGAAAAATGCTCAGATTCAGAATATTGGTAAAAGCAACCTGATTCTCCCCAGAAGACTCAAAACTGTCATTCTTCTTTTTAATTCAACATTAAAAATGAAGATATTTAAGCAGTCTAGCCCTGCTTTCTGATGTACACACAGAAGAGAAAAAGCAGCAAGACAAAGCCCAGCTCCTGCCAATGGGATTCTGAAGTCAAACACTGACATCTTCTGTGCCCCACAAATCAAACACAGGCATGGAATCCAACCTGCACAAGCCAAGTTGATTTGCCAAATGGAAAAGCCAGATTTATGACAAGAAACTGCAACTTCTTCCACCACTCTGGCTCCTACTCAGCATTTGAACAGGGTCTAGAGGCCCTCAAAGCACAAACAGCTCCAAAGAGCTGCACTGGCATTAGAATTCCCTTACTCAGGTAAAAACCAGGGACATCTGAAAGTTCCTGGGGTGTCTCCTAGGATATATCTGATATCATTCACCCCCAGAAACACTGATAAGGAGGATAATATAATAAAGCTTGAGATATCATCCTTAAATCACAGGCAATCGGATCTTACCTTTGTGGCTCTAATCCCTCGCATTTTGTGTTTTACATCTCCCCCTCAGGACCTGCTCCTGCTCTCCTTGGACTAACCTAGCAGAGTTACTCTTCAAATGCCATTGCTTTTATACTCCAGGTAGCAGCAGAGACGAGAAGCTGGTCTGACATAGATAAGGAGACATATTTTTACTCCAGTCTCTGGATAGGCATGGAATAATTTAGGTCGGAGGGGAGCTGTGGAGGTCGTTGCTCGGAGCCCCACGTGAGAACAGGTTGCTCATCTGTCACATCCACTGTCCCTGCTCATCTCCAGGGGCTGGGGCTGCAGTCCAGCTCTGGTTCAGCCCCTCAGGTCTGGCAGCAGTGCCCTGCCTGCTCCCCTCTCCCTCACAGAGCATTTTGGTTCCACTGCTTTGCTCCATGGGCAGAAAACCTCAGCAACACAGCCAAGTCCTTGCACTTTAAATCCCCCTTGGAAATAAGCCCCTCCACCTTTCTCTGGAAGCCACTTACAAGCTTAAAAGGTTGCAAAATTATTAACTAAAGTCTCAATATCCTTAAATTAGAGACCATCTAGAAAACCAGACCCCTAAGAGTTTTATTTAGGGAAAAAACCTTACATAATATTACAATAAACAATATTTAAGACATGGATGACAGAGAAGGGAATTTCAATCCTATTGGAACCAGAACATGGTGACCATGTTTGTGCTTTGCTATATTCCACCCCGGGAAAAGTACATTTCCACACAAGACCAGTATTGTGAGTAAAAGAAAGTTACTCCCTGTAACTCTGAGGGACAGAATAAGAGTAAACAGACCTGCCTCATCATTTATAAAAGAGGAGGTGTGCATCATTACAGATGAATCATTCCATGAAATAATTTTCTGGGAAAGACAAGGCAAAACAAGGAGCAGCCTTTCCCAAAGCAGAGACCTCACCACGGGTGTCCCACCCCACCACCCCACAACAGCGCTGGAGTTGAGCAAAAACTTGTTTTAAAAAACTGTAAAGCTACAAGATAACACAGTAACTCACTAAAGAAACATCATCCACTGCTCTGGCAACAAAAAGCAACAAAAGTCCAAAGTCAAAGGGTGTAAAGTGCCCGTGCCAAGCGCAGAGGTTGCTCCCCAGCTGCAGCTCTGCTGGATGCCCAGGCACAGCCCCGACCCACGGGCAGCAGCTCTGCTCCAGAGCGGGGCCAAAAAGCAGCTCAGCAGAGCAAACATTAACTCCAGAGCTCGGTCGTGTTGGACTTTACCTGCACAATAAACTCCTCACCATTTCAAAGGTTACACACCGGGTTTGTACACAGCTCTTGTCATTTTAAGGAATCATTCCAGGCACATCTCCTGCATCCACAACCTTCTAGAAGAGGGAATTGAAGGAGCTAATTCCAATTTTATGCCTAATTTTGTTTTGGCATATTAGTGTAGCAATGCCATGGAAGATGCTGAAATTGCAGAGATCCTCAAGTAACACAAATCTTGTGTTTTGATGGTCACACTGTGGGCACAAAGGAGAGGATTCCACTCTCTGGAGTCAGGCACTTCATTTAGGATGGATGAAGCTTCACTCAGGATCAGCTGTGCTGACAACCAAGTTATGAGCAAGTTTCCATGCAAGAACTCCCCTCAAAACTTCATTCTTGAAAGCTCTCCTCCCTCTGATTATTGCAGAACCAGAGAGCTCTTGGCTGAGTGTGTAACGTGGGGAAAGGAAAGTGTAAGGCATGAGATGGAAATCACAATTAAAGCTCCAATCTTTGCTCACCAGACCACCTGCTCTGAGTGAAGTGCACCTTGCCACAGAAAGGGAAGGTAGGAGAAGCTGTCAGCTCCAGAAACCCTCATTTCAGAACATTATTCAAATTCATGCAAAAAAACCAGCAGTAAGTGCTCTCTGAGTTTCTGAAGTCTATTTAGTCATTCCCCTTCCCCCATTTTTAGTGGTGGAGAGAAGCAAACATGACATCTGCTCACATCTGCCAACTATTTTTCTTCTTAATTCAAATTGTTGTTTCTCGACATGAGAAAAAGCCTCCCACTTAATAGAAAATTAAAATTGTACACAGCAAACCATTCATTAAAAGAGGGGGAGAGGAAGAGGCATTTTTGTCCTCTAATTTTTCTTAAACAATAAATTCAAATGTTCAATCTGATAATGCTAACAAACCGAAAGAAGTTGCTGACTCATTTTCAAAAGGTGCTAAGTCACAATTTCACTTTGGACAAGTGTTATCCACAAAAGTGCTCTGGCAACCTGAAGGTTACAAGCACTTTTATTTTTGATGAGTTCTCTCAGCTGTCCAAAGCACTCAACTCTTCCCCAGCACACTTATTTTTATGTCACTCCATTAAACAATTTACACCCATATCCCACTGCTCCCTCTCTCTTTACATCACATATTAGACAGAGTTTTCCTCAAACAAAGCTAAAAATCATCAGGGATGAAGAGTTCATGGAAACAATGGCCAGGAAAAAGCAATTTGCATGCTACACATAAATAAACTTTTTCAGTCAGCACCTTCTCAATATTACCAATTTTATTGGAGGCCACTTGCCTTCAGAACTTTTACGTTCTCCTTTCCATTCTTCCCACAGTTCACCTGAACCAGTAAAGTTCATTTTTACTGATTATGCCCTTCTGTCTTTGTGGTGCTCTTGGAGAAGTAAAGAAAAAATCTGGAGCACACACAGAATACCAAACAATTGCAATTTCTAGTGAATTCTGAAAAAGGAGTATCTTTAAACCTTATAATTTAATTAATGTCAGATTTTTAAAGCCTATTGCTATTCACAGATCTTTAGACAAATTTATTAATCAAGGATTTCTAAGATGTAACACATATTATATCCATAATGACAAATCTGTATTGCAACAGATAAATATACAGCCTTGAAAACATCATTTTTAACAAGACTTAAGAACGTGGATTTCCCTCCTTCCTTTAACACACCAGTAAGCACCAGTTCCTGCACAGGCTGAGTGTTTACCACACCACTAAAAATATCTCTTAATGCTCAATGAACTTCTAAAATAAACTATGCAAAGAAACAAAGCTTCCACTTTGGACTACAATTCCCCCCAGTTACTTCAATTACACAGGGGAAAAATCCATTCTTTCATATCAGGATTGAGACTTGTCTTTTGGAAGCATTTCTTACCTCACAGGCTCCCTTTTTGCCATTATATGACTCTGCCAGTTATAAAAACACTGACACAAACCTGATTTATACAATTAAATTTCCTATATAAACCTCAGATTCCAAGGGAAGTAAACAAGCAAAGTAATGTGAAATTGCTGCTGTACACAATATCATAATGATATGACAGAAACAGTTTGAGTAAAAGTTTTCTATTTCTATCCAGATTTTTGAATTAAAATACTTTAAACTGCTCAAAGTGAGAATTACCCAGCAAAGCTACTGAAATACTGTTTTGAGGGCCTACATCCCTTACGAAACAAGGGAGAAGCAACAGATTTTGCAGGAAAAAAGGAAAACAGTACCATTTTAAAATATCTATTTAAGAATCTGAGTAAGACAACTGAAGTTTGTTCCTATTAGAGTGGGATCTGTTATCCACACTCACTGAACAGAATCTGAATACAAGCCTCTGGAAACCCAAACTGTCCAAAATATCACACTGAAAACATTCAGCACCATTCCAGATCAGTTTTTGTGCTGCTTGTCCTTTACCTGTGTCACACACAGAGGTTTTATGCTGTCTACCCAGCAGAATATTTTCTAAATCCTGACAATTTAAAAGTAGAACCCTTCTGTAAGAGTGTAGCCATGGCAGTTTATAAGGATACCAAGGTAACTGCTCTCCCTCACCATTTGTTGGGTGTAAGTTTGGCTGCAAAGCCACAAGAAAAGCTGAAAAACTTCCCAGCTAAATAACCCAATGTCCTCCTCCACACTGAGCAGTTCCATATACAGGTAGACGTAACAGTATAAGTAAAATATTGCATTGTTCTGATTTATCCAGGTCATTCTGCATGTGACATTGCACACACGACCAACATGAGGGTGCCAAATCCTCACTGCCTGTGACAAAGCATTTTTCACCTGACTCCACAGATATCTCACGTGCATGCTGGTCAAGGAAAAAAAGGGGGGAAAAAGTTAAATCTTTGTCACCTTTGAGCTCACAGCAAGTCACAGAAGTTTGATAAAACTGCTTCAGTAATTTTTGCATAATGCTTATCAGCAGTTTTGCTTAAGTGGCTACATCTCTAACATGGAGGACTAAAGAAATGCTGAAGCATCAATGCAGCAAGAACACTTGGAATGCCTCTCCTGCCTGACACAGAACACACAGATCCTTCCCAGACAAGGGGCTGCAGCTCACCGTGCTCACATCAGGTGCAGAATGCTTTAAAAAGCATCCTTTCCTTTTTTTATTTTTTTTTTATTTTTGGGGGTTTTTTTGGTAGGAGTTAAATGATCTTAGGGAGCAACTGTTATTTTAGAAAAGCATCACTGGCTGAACTCTTCTCCAAGCTGCCTTTGCCAACTCCTTGCAACTGGCAGGGTTTGCACCCCTTGGAATGGTAACTGGTTCAACCCCTGGTTTCCATTGTCCTGGAGTAACGAGACACCCAGTGCTGACATCAGCACCATCTCCCTGATTTTTTGGGGACAGGGATTTGATCTATAATGCACATGCCTCAAGAACTACACGACACATATTTGTCTTTGCTGCCATGACTGTTTTTACCACACAGACAAGCCCCAGGATTCTTCCAAGCTCTCCTCCAACCAGCATTATTTTTATACATTTCTCCCTCACAGAAGCATGAGCAAGATCGTTCAGCAAACAAAAACTGATTATCTTGATATATGACAGACAACTCTTTAATTTTTAAAGTAAATTAACCAAATTTAATAGACACCAGAATGAAAAAGATGCATCTTGCAGCTCACCATTTAAAAGATGCAATTTGAAGGTCAAAGCCATATAGCAGCATTCCCCTATCCCAGCATTAATCAAATTGTAACCATTTCCTTGGGACTATGTCTTGTACATAATTCATACCTGACTGTTCTCAGGTTTAAAATCATCTACTGCCAATTTAAAAAAAAATAATCCAAGTGTAGAGGTAGCCACATGAAAATAAGAGAGAACCTTTCTAATAAAATAACTGCTGATCAGAGCAGTGAGAGACCATTGCCTGCTGAAATTGGAAGAGATGTCCTACTTTAAGGTTTGAGTTGCAAGAATTACTATAATCAAGCCTCACTGTCAGAACAAAAACATAACCTTTGAGGTTGTTAGAGGCTAAAATAACATTTCACTAACTTCTGTCTGCCTCTAGCTACGTTGGGTTAGAAATAGCCCTCTGTTTTTTCGGCTGTATGTACAGTAAGTAGGTTCCTAGGGAAGGGGAAAAAAATACATGATTGAGTGAAGTCAATATTCCTGATCAATCAGCATCTCTGAACAAGTCTCCTTTTGACATGCCCCGAGGCAACAACAATCCCTGACCATCAACAAGACACTTAGCCAAGGCTTGGAAGGAGAACTCCGACACAGCCACGAGCAGGATTCAAACGTGACTCCAGGGCAGAGAGTGAACTTCTAGAATGTACAGCTGAACACAGAGACAGCATTTATTCCTTCAATCTGATATGCAGAGATGTACATTCACAACGCTGTCCATCCCCCTGGGAAGGGATCTTGGGAAGGGGGAAAAAGGGTTCTGGAAGGCTGACATATCTCAAATCCCCCAGGGCTGATAACCAAGATGTGTTCCAGCCACTGAACACCCATTGTTCACTGGAACTACACATCACCAAAAAAGTCAGGAACTGTCAAAATACCAACCTCTCCTGAACAGGCAGAGTTTCACACCAAAGGGAGCCAGAATCAAGAGTTATTAACGTGGCTCTGGCAGATTTCTAACCAGATTTCTCTCAAGGGCCACTTCCCCAGGAGAAACCTGTCCAAAGGCACTAAGGGACAAACTGCTCCCAGATTCCTCCCTCTCCCCATCCTCCAGGACAATCCTTCACCTCTCCAGCAGCAAACTTCTAAATGAGGCAGCACCTCAACCTCCAGCAGCAAACAATTTCCAATCAATTTTGCAGGTAACAAGCCCGTGCTAAGAAGTCATTTATCATTCCCATTGAAAATGTAACAAGCAGTCACTGGGAGAAACAAGGCAGTGTGAATTACCAGGAGAAATTGTCCACCGATGAAAAAATCCATTAGGCTACGACAAAGGTCAGATAACATTGTTTGGGTTCAGCCATAATTCTCTCTTCTATGAGATCCACGTTAAGATTTTGTGTAACAGCAAAGAGAAAAAGTGCAGGTGTGGGCAGCCCTCAGCCACCTCCTCTGCCATCCAGCTGAGGAGAACCTGTACCAGCTCCTGGGCACACGAGCCTCACACACACTCAGATTATAACGTCTCTTTTTCATTCAAAGAGGACAAAAACACGTCTGCAGAGCCCAGGGTGCCAGACACACCCACACACAGAGCCAGGTGACAGCTTCCTGAGCACCAGCACCACACAGAACACGTGTGGAACAGCTCTGGGGGAGCACAGGCACCCACAGGTGACCTGAACAAAGAAAATACCCGAAGACACGGCTGGGAGACTCTAATCCTGCACTATCTCTCCCTTAGACCCTAAGAGAGGTTAAGAGTTGGTAAGTCCCTGGGATGATACCTGCTTATCTACCTGTGCAAAAGGGTAATTCTGGACAAGCACAAACAAGGTGCTGATCTAAAACTCCAGCTACAAACCACTGCTGCTTTCAAAAGGTCCCTCTGTGCTACATCACCAGCGGACGGATTCAACAGCAGGCAAAGAAAGTTGCTCAAACAGATAATTTTAGAGGTTGGGTAGCACAAAATTGCACTTTCCAAATGGCTTAAATATCATGGGATTGCCCATTCAAAATGTATTTGTCTTGATTTAATCCCACAGCCAGGAGCACACAAAATTCACACAGGTCCTTCCACACGAGTGTTGGTCTTGGCCCAGGGCAGGCCCAGGCCAAAAACACCCAGCATTGGGTCTAAGCTACATCTCAGCCACACAAAGGATGTTCCCTGCAGGTCAAAACTGAGGTTATTTATAGGTCAAAATAAGGAAGCCTTAAATGCACTAAAATATCAAGCAAACTCCACTGTAAGTGCCATTTAAAATGCAAAGTTTGTAGTTCCAGGACAGACAGGAATAGGAGCAACAGCCCAATCTTTGAAGTCAACTATTCAAAGAAATAAACATCATTTCAGTGCGTCAATTGTTTTTCAGATCACAGTATTTTTGTATGAAAATTCCACACATTATTAAATTGTTTCAAGTCAACTTCCTCAGTGGCACTTTAAACTCCTGTTTGTTCTCCAGCTTATCCACACACACAGGCAGCATTAACAATTTCTGGTTACCAGGTCACCAAACCTTGGTCTCATTTTACACTTCAGTGATCTGAATGCTGTACATTATTTGAAAGGAAATTAGAGTGATGTGTTTGTTGGGGCTTTTTTTTTTTTTCCTCAAATTAGTTTAGTCTCACCTTTAGACTCACCCAATTTAAATATCTAACTTCGTCACCTTGCTGATAAGCAGCTGGAAACCATCTACGTGGGGAATTGAGCTCAACAAGCAAACATTTCCAAAGGAAGGTGCCAAATTTGAAGTACAACATTATTGAGAAATACAAATATTGTCAGTCTTTCAAAAGTCTGGGTTTAAAGGCAGGTTCAGAGCACCAGGAAAATGGGGGGAGAGGAATCATAAAAACTGAAGGTTTACAGATTTTTGCATGGAAACAGCTGGTTAGTTCCAGGTGCCTCCTTCTGAGGGCTTCTCACTGATGGTGTGAATTCCAACCCAGAGAACTCCAAACAGTTCAAGAGCTGCCCAGATCTCTACAGTTCTTATTACATAATAAAATGAGCTTTACTATTTGAATCTGAAAATTCTAATTGCCCAACAAAAGGGATCTTATCAAAACATGTTTAAGACATCACTTGTGAATCACAGGCACAGCTTTCAGCACAGCTTTCTCATGAAGAAGCTGCCAAAACCCATAGGCTGGTGTTTTGTTTCTTTCAAGGGAACAAGCGGGGAGCAAAACCCTTGTTTGTTGAAAATCCAGCAGCCCAAGGTGAGCTGAACACAGAGTAGATGGTCAGTCAGCGCTGTGATAATTCGGTGAGGGTTACAGCGATAAATCTGCCTTTTCTAGAGACAACACCCCGCCTGGCACAGGTGTCAGGAGCACAAGGGCCCTTTCAGTGACCAAAGCAAGGGATGACCAAGCTCCTACCTGAGAGATCGTGATGGATCAGGTCGGCAAAGTTGGGGTCATCCCCCCACCAGAATATCCAGAGCTCCCTGCGCCCGGGCCGCTGGTCCCGGCGCCAGACGCTGAGCACGTCGGCCTTGAGGCAGCGGCTGAAGCTGCTCAGGATGGGATCCTCCTCCGTGACCGGGAAGAGAATGGGGGCAGACGTTGGGCCCTGCCACACGTAGCGCTTCCATTTAATCCCAGTTAGATCAGCCTGGGGGAGAGAGAAGAACAGTCAGCTTGCAGGCACCCCCAGCGAGCACGCCCTGCTACCAGGTGATGGCACGGGGAGAGAGGGAGGATCGATCCCCCAGGATTTCACGGGAATCGTGCTGGTAAGTTTTGGGTGCCTTAGGAGATAAACTGGCAACGATCAGGCATCCTGGTTTAACAGCTCGTTAAATAACTGCAGTAAAGCAAGAGCTGCTCGTTTTCACTGCAGCTTTAAGGCTACACAGAGAAAAATCAGATTTGGTTTAAAGTAAAAGAGTGAAAGACGAGTGAGTAATGTTATTATTCACCGACTGCAACTGTCCAATCTCCTCAACACTTGCCTTAGCAAAGAACATCTCTTTTTTTGCTTACTTATGCATACACTGCCTTTTCCATCCAAGATCACTCCATGGAAATAGGTGATACAGTAAATCACACTTTCTTCCACCCATCTACCACTTTGGAAAATTTCACAATTTTCTCCACTGTAAAAAATTCTCTGTATCTCCCTCAGGAAGCCTCTCGTGTTCACTGATTTTACCAAGAGCTATCATACTTCTCATTCCTCACACCACATTTCAAGAATTTAAATCCTTGTTTTATCATTCAATTGTACGTTAGACCTGCAACCACGCTGATTATTATCCACTAAACCCCTTCCTAGGCAAAAAATTAATTTGACTTTACACAGGGAAAGATTTACTACTCTGTGTAATGGAAAACAGACAATTCATGGATTATCTACACCACAACACCAAGTTTTAGCACACAGTTTTTCACTCCAGCACAGGCACCTTAAGGCAGGTAGGGGAGGCATTGCCCCGGGTTCTCTTTGGGAAGGGAGAGCAAGGCAGGCTGGCATCTGCTAAGAAGTTACTATTTTTTGTCTTCCCAACATGACAACACACAAAAGATTACTGCAACATTTAAACCTAACATGGCAGCCTCCCTACCTTCAGCAGGAGAGCAATTTAGATGAAAGGTTGTCTGCAACAGTTGCTACTTTAGAAAGACTTTCAGATTTAAAATTGCACTATTAATCTGGAGCTGCAGGCCTGATGCAGGCTGCAGACACGGTCAGGCTGTCCAGATTCCCCTCCATCCAAAAATACGAGTGCCACAGCTTGGCACAGGATTGTTGTAACAATCTCTAGAATCATAAATATCAGGCAGGCAGCTAAGATTAGCTCATTTGCATTAAAAGCTGATGAAACAGCTCAGCACAGACACCAAAAAACTGCAACACGGTCCAGTTATATCGAATTTACTTTCGGAGCTACCAAAATCCAACAATGTGAACGAGTTGATACTTGGGTTAAAAAAAAAAGACTACAAAATGGTGCACATCAAAACACAAGACAGGGAGGGCATCACCAAAAGCAGCCCTCCAGAATAAAAACAAGCGGGGAAAGGGATCCGTTTCTGAAAGCGAGGAAGAAGGGAGGTTTCGCCTCGGGTTTGTCTGGGATGTCACGAGTGGGGAGGGAGAAGAGAAAGTTCCCCGAGATGTGGGGCTGGGAAGAGCAGATCCCCATGCGAGAAACACCACGCTCAGAGGGCAGGGACAGGGGAGAAAGGAGGAAAAGTTGGAAGGCACGGAAAGGGAAGGAAAAGGCGAGCTGCGGGGAGGCTGCTATCCAGGAAGAAAGCGGAGGGAGGGGCGAGGCGAGACAGACAGCGATGGAGGGGAACCAGAGGGGCATGGGAGAGTTGGCTGCTCCAGGCAGGGCCTAATCCGAGGGCTCATCCAGCAGAAGCTCTGCTAAAAATGGCTGCTTTGCTTCCACTGCCCCTTCCCCCTCCCCCGGAGCTCCGAGCCCTTCCCTCGGTGGCCCCGGGCGTGTGTGCGCCGGGGGCCGGCACTCACCAGGCAGAAGAGGTTGGAATGGCAATCCTCCAGGCTGGCCCCGTTCGGCACGAAGCAGGAACTCATCCTCACAGCCACAACCCACACGCCATTATCCCACAGCCTCCGACAAGAAAGAAAGAGACAGACAGAGAGAGAGAGAGAGAGGGAGAGGGAGAGAGGGAGAGACAGACAGCGAGAGGGAAAGGGGGAGGGGGGCTCTGCACACGCACAAATAATAATACAATTAAATAAGGGATTTACAGACACACGCACACGCACGCGAAATAGTGGCAGGGGGAATAACCCGCGAGGAGAGACAGAGAGGTACGGGAGAGGGGGGTAAAAAATATATTTAAAAAAAAAAAATTAAAAAAAAAAAATTCAAAGAGGAACTCAGAACGTTTTCTCGTCTTCTGGAGCTCAAACGGGGGTGTAAAGCCGCCGTGGAAGGGGAGAACAGAAAGAGGGAGGTGGTAAGTAATCCAACGACGGGAGATTAAGATCAAAATCCTCCCTGTTCCTCTTGTCTTCTCGTTCGCATAAGGAGGGGAGGGAGAGGAGGTAAGGTGAAGGGGTAATTGATCCAACAAGAGAATAAAAATGGGGTAATTAATCCAGGGGGGCTAGGGGTAAAAATCGGTTGACATCCCTCCTTCCTCTCTTCTCCGATGCCAAGCAAGAGAAGCAGGAAAAAATAAATAATCCAGCGGGGGCAATTAATCCAGAACCCCCCCTCCTCTTCCTCCTGTTCCTTTAGTCATCAGATGAGAAAGGGGCAAATTGTGGAATGACTGGGAAGGATTGGCCGTGGGAGAGAGAAAAATCCAGGCTCGTCTCTTCGGAGTCCGAGGGCAACAGGGTGTGGGGGGGTCAGATTCTTCTCCCCTGCTCCAAAAATATTCCAAATAAATTAAAATCTAAAATCATAAAAACAAACTTCAGGGGCCAGAAGCAAGGCCAGTCTGAAGAATTCGTAAAGGCAGAGCAAGAAAAATTTCCTGGGGTGTACCCCCAAAAAACATCTGCGGGGGCAGGGGAGGGGGGAAGGTATTCCTTGAGAGAGAAAGGCCGCAAAAGTCTCCTTAGCAGCCCAGCGGGGGATTAAATTCCCGTGTGGAAACCCCCCCCTCCCCAAAACGAAATACTCTTCGCAGCGAGGGCGAAACCAAAATATCCTCCGTTGGGTAAAAATTCCTTCCGTGGGGAAAGGAGGGAGGGGGAGAGGGGTGGAAGGAGGAAATTGCGGGTGACCCTCGAAGTCTCTTCGGGGAAGGATGGAGGAGTCTCCGGGAGGCCGATCCCCAGCCTTTTCGGGGGAGGAGGAGGAGGAGGAGGACGCGGTGAATCGCAGAGTGTCTTCGGGGAGCCTGGTCCCCCCCAGCTGTCCTCGGGGGCCGGGGGACCCCGCAAAGTCTCTTCAGGGGAGCGCGGAGTCACCGCGGGGAGGGGGAAGCGACCCCAGCCAGAGCGCCGGGCGCGGGGGGGCGGCGAGGCGGGGACGGGC
>VZTG01010716.1:600634-624532 GCA_013397845.1 Melanocharis versteri | reverse complement strand
GTTCGAGTCCCGGCCGGTTCGAGTCCCCGCGGGTCCGAGTCCCGGCCGGTTCGAGTCCCGGCGGGTCCGAGTCCCCGCGGGTTCGAGTCCCGGCCGGTTCGAGTCCCGGCGGGTCACGGTGGAAGGACCGTAGCGGGGCAGCTGGACACAGCGGGCTCAGCGCCCAGCACGGGGTCCCGTTTGGGATATCGCCATGGGGGAGGCTCCGCCAGCTCTCCGGGTGATCCGCTCCAGGGCTCCGTCCCTGGACGAGTTCCTCCTCGTGTTCGGGTGGAGCTCCCTGGGCACCGGCTGCTGCTGGTCGCGCCGTGTCCTGGCGGCTGGCACCGCGGAGCAGAGCCTGCTCCATCTCTCGGCGCCCCCATTTAGACATTTACAGGGCGCACCCTTCCCTTATCCCTGCCGGGGCTCCCGTCCGTTCCCGGGGCTGATCCCAGGATGGGCCATAAGGGCTGGGCTCAGTGGTCCTTGTGGGTATCCCGGGATTCTGGGCTCGCCCCAGGGCACCCCCGCTCAGCCTGGGGCCGAAGTCCGGGCACAGAGCGTCCCCCAGCACAGGGAACACTCGCCTTGGCTCCCCTTCCACAGCTTCCACCTCTTGGCAGAGGATTCCCGAGATCTGAGCCGACACTTTGCACCACGGAGCAAATTCCAAACTGAGGAGCTCGGAGCCTTTTTGAAAAGATAGGCAAGCATTGGGAAAGCTGGCTTTAATATTTAATGCAAGCGTTAATGCTCTCACTAGTCCCACAGACAGCCTCTGCCAAGGCAGAGCCCTACTCCAAAACCCAGTTTTTTCATGCCCAGATCCATATTGTGCAGTTCAAGAGGATGAAGTAGGTGGTTTCTCTGTTACTACATGCACAGATTTGCAGAAGGACTGCGAGATTATTCAGAATTAAGATGCTACAGTGACAGTGAAAGCTATTTTTAAGAGATGTTTGCAAAGTGTATGCATCTTACTAATCCTCTCATATTACACATTAATTTTCTAGGCAATGCGTTGCATGTAGAATGGAAAATTTTAAGTTACTATATGCAGAATTTTTACTGCAGCGTTCAAGTGAAAACACAAACCGGTGTAAAGCACCTAAAGTAAAAGAAAGCCCCGAATGTCTCAGCTAACCTGACATTCACATTAAAATATGATATGTTCATGCAACAGCAGCACATTGATCACAACTATGGAACACGATGATGTTTCAAAGGCCCTGCAAATTATTTCAGGACTCCTGAACAAGACGAGCAACAACCTTCTGCAAATGTCTTGATAGAGTAGGAGGAAAGAAGGACACTCTATAAATAAACTTATATGATAAGTTTAAAAAAAAAAAAAAAGAGGTGAGGCTAGATATATTCACCAAGAGAAACTTTGAAGATTTACTCACACTGAGCCTATTTTTGTACGTCAGTGTAGGCAAGCAAGATTCTTCTTTTCATCTAAATAGCAGCGGAGTATTTTTAAACGCAGGAGATTCATTCCCTCGGTGCTCATCGAAACACGGCAGCTGGGGCCGGAGCCGGGATGCGGGGGGAGGCAAACCCCTTTCCAAGGGGAACAGATGGTTTTCCCTGTGCTGGCTGCAGCCGAGGGCGGTGAGCAGCATTCCTGGGTGCCCAGGGCCAGCCCGAGCTCCTCGGAAGCCCCAGAGCCACCGCGATGTCCCTGCGGGAGAGGTTCTCGAGTCACACATCCCCGCGGAGAAATCCAGGGATTGGGTGGAAATCAGGGAAAGCAGCATTCGGCGTTGAGTACACAAGAGCTGGTGTGGATTTACCACTGAGAGGGAAAAGAATCCTCTGGTAAAAGGGATTCGGTAGATTTGGAAATCCAGGACAATGGTTCTTGGATTTCCCCACTGATTTCAGGATAACACCGGGTTTTCCCTGGCTTTCGGGAGATGGGAAGTTTTCCCATTTCTTCTCCCTCAAAGGCACAGCTCAGTGTCTGGAAGAGAGGAAGGAGTAGAGTCTAACACTGCATTTGGTGTGGATGCACCTCCCAGAGTCGAGGCTCGTGTGCCTCAGCTCAGTTCTCTATAAAATGCATTTTGGGATCCCGACACATTCACCTCAGTAAATCCTTCTGTAGGATCCCAGCACAAGTGCAGAACATCATTTGCCCAGTAAACCTAAACACAGGATAAGGAATTAATAAAATATCCACAAAAGAGGAAAGAAAACCAGCACATCAACTAGGGAATTTTGAATTCAAACTCTAACTGACTCAGAACCTTGAAGCTTTCCCAGTTCCATGTACAGCACCTCAGAACAGTAAGACACAATGGAGAACAATCACATCCATGTCTGGCAAATTCTGGACCTGAAACACTGTTTGCCCTTTGTACTCTTTGGGAAATAAAACCTTCTGAAAAACAGGGAGGAAGCAGATTTAAAAAAAAAAATTGAGGAAAAAATGCTGTTGAAAATGTGCTTTGTTTCGTAGATAGGTTCTTATAGAGTTCTCATCTCTGCAACTTCCAGAAGTGCATTAAGCTGCATAATTAGCATCTGTCACATGAAGCTTTTTCCTTCCCTCTTCCTCTCCCTAGAGGGAAACTGCACGAAGAAATTTTAATATAAATTTTAGTATCTACTCTGTGCAGTGCAATCATATTAGGAAAGCTACAGGCAAGTCAGTTTGTGCTCAGTCTAAGGTTTATCTTTGTGTAATAGAAACTTTACCAGTTTAAAAAAAAGAATGCTGCTGATCCAATTTAAAAATTAACCAGTCTCTTGGAAAGACAACAGGGGTGGGGGAGAGATGGTCCCCATTGCATCAGATTTAAACCAGTGGCATTGTCAGGAACTGGGCAGTTCAAGCCAGTCCTGGTATTAAATCCCTACAATCTCACATGGAAACATCCAGCCAAAAGGAGTAAGGGATGGGGGATTTCCCCTTCGAGTCAAAAGCACTTATTTTGAAAGGCATATTTATATTTTTAAAACATCTAAACAAAGTAGGAGTTCATGTTGCTTTTTCATTCACATCAAGAGATACTCCACTGCTGAATATAAAAGTCAATGGGCTACAGCATCTCCTGGTGAATCTCTGCAGGCAAAAGAGGATGCTGCCTTCCACAAATAAAGATTAAATAGAAATAAATACAGCTTAACAATAGCAAGATGACAAACAACTCCATTATTCAGCCTCTGATTTCCATTCAGACTGTCTCCTGATTTTTTGAAGTATTTATTTTCTACTTAATTATTCCAAGAAAATTGAGATTATAGGATTGAACATACTGCCAACAACCTGAGGTATGGAGTGCAGACCGAGTGCTTAAACTTCAGCTACAGAGGTGATAATTATTGTAATTGGTGCATGTGAAGTAAATATATCAAGCAGTGTAGAGTTCAAACTCGTGCCAGTCAGTCTCCAGTTGGCACCAACAGCTCTGTCAGGAGGATACAGAGGTCTCAGCAGGACTTATTACTGGCAACTGTTCAACAGTTCTCTTCTCCAAATGGTTTCAAGGGGATTTGGGTGGGAAGAAAGATAATTTTTAACAAATTAAACTACCTAAAAATGGCGAGCTGCCCAGAGCCACCTAGTCTGCCTTAGTCACTACTACCAAACCATTTTAAAAAATGAAGATTAAAAATATCATTGCTGGCAAAATTACCTACCTGGCTTTAACAGCTTAATCAGATCCCTGCAAAATTACTCAAATATGTGCTGTACACCATCCTCCAAGTGTGTGTAAAATACGTCCAGAGTAAAATGTAGAGCAGAATATTCACTCAGTGTGTATTTCTCAGAAAACAATCACCTCAAGTTACCAGAATCCAAGTATCCCTATCAGGACATGTCTTACAGTTTAAATTTTTTTAAAAAATCACTTAATCTTTCATTAAAATTTAGAAGGAGTTGGAGGAACAGTTATTTCCCATTAGTGTTTATCCCCCAGCATTTGCAAGGTGTAAACCAGAGTTCAGCTTTGCACTGGGAGCTCTCACAGGAGCCTCTGCCCTGTGCCAGATTGATGTCCAGCTGCTTCGTTTAGATCTTGCTAAAATGCCTTTTTCCAATGGCAAACGTGTCATTTCTAGCAGAGGTCTCCAAGAGAAGATTTGAGTTTAATGCTGGGCAATAAAAAGAGGAATATGAGAATTCTTGCTCTCTTTAGTGTCAGCTTCGGTTAAGACGTATGAATGCACATGAATAGTCTTGTCAGGATCTCTGGGGCTGCTGACATTCAAGATCTAACATATTATTACTTCTGACCAGAACAGGAGCTGCTGTGCAGGGAGGAGAAGGGAAAGAGGAGAAAGGGAAAAAGATGGGACCACTCCCTAATCAGACAGAAATTGTTACGGATTTCTCTGGCTGGAAATCTCTGAACAGAACTTTTCTGCTGTGAAAATACAATGCTCATGTTCTCCAATCTGACTGTGCAGACTCTTTAAAATCTGCAGCAGGAAAAACAACAAGAAAAAGCATATTTTAATGCCTGATCTTGCTCATTTTACTCATGGAAAAGATCCTAATTAACCTATAAATAATGACTGCACAACCAAGTATTACATCCTTGTAAAGGACATGTGCTAAGGAAGGTTTGAGCATTTCAAGCTGCTGGCTCTATTTTTACTATTTCTTTGAATCACTAGTTTCAGATACAAATAAGCTAATTAAAGAATTTAGTTAAAATAAGGTAATTTTCATTCCAATCTCAGCATATATCAAATCTGGGTACCACTACAATGGAAAGATTTGTTCACCAGAAGCAAAAATCCTCCAATGTCCTCCTGGCTGAACAAACAGAGAACGTATTTCAGATATTTTTAGTTGTTGTTCACAATTCATTTCTAAGTAAACTGAAAATACTCAGATATTAGTTTAGTCAACATATTTGTGCTCTGAAATTTGAGCTGAAGGAGTGCAACCAAAGGGAACACCCTGCCCTTTGTGACTGAAACCACCTCCAGAATCCCTTCAGGAGCTCCAGCGTGTCAGACAAAGGCCTGGATTTGTTTGGAGCAATAAATGATAGAGACCTTTACATATTTGAAGTGCAACAGATGGTCCTCCAAGGAGAACAGAATGACTGGCAGACAGTACTTCGTTAGAGGGGCTTGGAATGTCTTCAGCAATTACACAGGCAGTGTTTTGGGGGGAAGCCCTGTCATCTCTGTGATTCTTCCCATGGAAATAGCCGTGATTTCCTTGTTTAGATGCTAAAAAATTGGTATCTTCTAAAATCCAGGCAGTGGAGTGGAAAAGGAAGCACCTTTGGCCCTCCCAAGGCCACTCAAGATGAGGCTTCACCTGAGAAGAGAGATGTGAGTATAAAAACAATTAAATCAGCATGAAGGGGAAACAACTTCAGGCACATAACTGTAAAACTGTTAATCCACAGCCAAGTGTTCCATGAAAATGTAATTCAGGAAAAAAGCCAAGGTTTAACACAGGGTCCAGCAGACTTTTAGAAACTGGGAGGTCTATAGGGACAACAGGCAAGGGGATAATACCAAGGGGAAAACACCCAAAAGGCCTAAATTACTGAATAAGAACCTCGTTCCTTTGGGAAATTGGCAATTTTTGAGGAGTCCTCCTCCACGTGAAACACTGTGGCTGCACTTCTTCAGGGCAGGGGAAAGGGAGATTTTTGAAGATGTCCATTCTTTCCATTTCCACAGACAAGCCAGCAGTTAACAACTAATATTTTCAAAAAAGAGTAATAAAATGACACCTTTTATACTGTAGATGTAGCTTAGAACAATTTAACTTCCATCTCTCCTGTTCCTGGAATTCCAGGACTAATCTGTTCTGTTCTAAAACCTTCCCCACCAATTCCACCCCGATGAAAAATTTCATGTGGCACCACAACCACAACAAAAAACGTGTCCTTTCCCAATGCAACTTAAATGTTGATGGAATCATAACTGCATTACTCCCTCTCCAATTAGCAGCAGCATTCTTTATGTTTGCTTACGAAGCGTGAACCGTTCGCTTGTCACTACAAAGACCTTCTGTGGAGGACTTAAAAAAACAGCCCCAGCAATTAAAATGACAACAACCGAGGTGGATTGGTCACATCACGACACAAAATATCCAGCTGTTTCTCTCCAGCAGAAGGACATGAAATATTATGAGCAAATTTTGACAGGCTACGTAATGCTGCTGGATATTCTGGCAAAAATATGGACTTCCAAGGAAGGAGAGGACTAATATGAAACTATGTCTAAGCTCACAGATTGATTTTTTCCACATGATCAGGATTGTCATTCATGCTTTTTATCCATACCAATTTCCCTTTTTTCTTTCCTGGAACTAGAGATTCTCTATTTTGTGAGTAGTTCTCTAAAAATAAGAAAAATTTTGGGGTTTGTCCTCGAAAATAAGGCAAAAAGTGATCTGATAGGGCTAGAACTAGAAAACCAGATTTTAAACTTACTTAATTTGGTTGTGTTAAAAACATTCTAAGAGTTTATTAAGACCATAAGTCTCATTACAACAAACAGAACATCTTTTATAATCACATCTGTCTGCTGCTGGTTCCTGCCTATTCTGCTTCCCAATAAGATGGGAAGTTGTTCGTTATACATGTAGGGAATTTGAAAAATCATTTTAAACATATATTTAAATAATAACAAAGGCTGAAAATGAAATGTTTCAGGTAAGCTTTTCCTAGTTAGGATTAGAGGAGATAGACATAGAGAGAGATATAAATATAGATATATTTATCCTGAAGTGATAAGGTAGCTTTGATTTCTAATACAGCAAGAGAAAATAACTGACACACGCAGAACCAGCCACTCAAGGGGGAAAAAAATCCCCAAACACTGTCTATAGAATCCACCCACAGATATTTCCTTTGAGAAAAACTGATGAGAAAATTATCAGGCAGATTTTCCTTGCTGTTTCCTACCTGGAAGTTTTTGCCTCTCATAACAGCACAGCCATGGCAAGTGATATGTATCAGAATTCATCCATGCAGTATATTTTGCACATCAAATTGATTATCCATGACTTCTTAGGCAAACACAGGAATGCAGAAAACATGTCAGCTGTTAGAGGTAGAATATATGGGCATTGCGCTCCTGACTTTACATTTAGAAAGAGCAGCAGATAATGAGCTCAACCATTACCTTGAGAATAAATTTCATTTCCAAGTTCAGAAGTACCTCTGGATTCTCATCTGTTTTGTGAACCAGAACTTACAGGTAGCTCATAACATTTGTCTTCTGAGCTGTGTTTGTCTCCAGAGTAATTGTCATAAGTGGGCAAAGGCTTTGATGTCCTCATCTTCATGCCTTCAACCATGATGACCTTACAGACTCAAAGTAATCACTGCAAAATACAGAAGACAAGGGAAAAAATTAAGAAAATAAAAGCCCTGTCTTTTTCCTTCCCTAAATTCCCAGAATTCATCTTTGGATTTTGCCTGTAGAAAAAAAAAAGTAAAAAATCAGACTAAAATATTACCCTTCTGTATGTTTCATCTGATATAATTGCTTGATGATGAACACCTCTTGCTCTGCAAGTATTCTGCAGTGAATTTATTCACATCAGGAAAAGGACATCACAAAGGTGTCTAGTTTGAAAGTTTCCAAATCAGACACCAGGGGAAAAAAAAAGCAGAGTGACAGAACAGGCAAGACACAACCTGGAACCATTCTGGGGACACACAGACAATCTTTCAATCAACAGCCACAAGGAATATCAGATAACCAAAAGCTTTGAGATCAGCAGGTTTTGACAAACAAGCAATTAATCCTGAGCTGTAATAATAATAATAGTAGTAGTAGTAGTAATAGTAATAATAACGTATGTTTGAGCAATAAGTCATAAATATAATTACTCTTTGCAGATGTTTGCTATTCATTACAATGCAAACTGTTCCATTCTACTCTGTGGCCAAGTGGTGTCAGATACCATTTTTATTAAGACACCAAGCACAAGATGTTCAATCTCAGAAGGCTAATTCCTGGACATTGGGCTTATAAAGCCATTTGAGATTCTGTAAAATATATTTCATGCAATAATTAAATTTCATTTTGTGGGTTACAAAAATCTATTCATGAAAATACAGAAGCTTGTCAGGCATTCTTTATTTCCAGAGAATAACACTCATCCATGAAAACTGTCTGATTTAAATCACTGTGAGTGCTGGCAGACGAAAATTACTGGATAAAGCAAATAGTGTCTTGTTGGAAATCAAAGCTACAAGTTTGAGCCACCGTTACTACTGAGATACTCAAACCTGACCAGGCTTTAGGTACCAGAAATGCCATCTGCTTTCCAACACATTGGCCTTGCTGTTGGCAGAATCCTTGCAGGATTCTGCAGTGAAATCAAAACAAGTCCAAATCTGGAAGACTTGAAAACTTGGCCCCTGAATGACTGCAAAATGCAAGTAAAACATTAAGTTGCAATCACAATGTGGGAGTGGGGATGGAGCTCCAGCTGGAAGTTCAATCAAACCGTTCTGTATGAAGTGAGTGACCACTACCCAATTTTGTATTTGGCATCAGACTTCAGAACCTGTGGAGCAGAAAACCAGGGAAGAAGGAAGAACTTGTGCTGGGAAGATCTGAAAGATTCAGGGGGGAAACTGCTGGGAAGTGCCCTTCCTCTCCAGGCAGACACTGCACAGCCCCAGCAACCGCAGTGAACAAATAAAAGGCAAGAAAACACAACATGTGGATCCTAAACCCACAAACTGCTGGAAGTACAAGAGAGAATAAACCCCCCTCCCGTCAGGTAGAGCAGAGCCTGTGTCAACAAGAATCACACACTCCCACTGTTGCTCAACAGATGTACTTGAACTAGAGATAAGGCACTTCAAAATCCCAGGGAAGTTATGTGCAAAAGGTGTTGCCTCCTGTGCCTCTCTCCATGCAGGGAAGGGAACACCAGGCAGGATTCAGACACCTAATTCTGCACTAAGTGAGGAAAAATGAGCTAAAGGATTCTTGGCAATACAAATTACCCACAGTAGAAGATGGGGGGACAACCTTATAATGCACAAGCACAGATAGAGTCAATACATTTATAAATTAGAATACAGCAAGTACACTTACCGCTGGAGAAAATTGTGAGTAAATCTCTCTGCTGAGGAATATTTTCCTTTTTTCAAACCTATGTCACCAGTGAAGTCCCATAAATGAATATTCTCTGGCAGATAAAGTGGTTGTCTTCACCTTTTGGCAGCTGCAGTAAGAACAAAACATATCCTGCAAGGAGGTTTTGCTCCTGAGAGTAATCTCGTCAAAAAGCGAGGAGAAAGCACGAGCTAAAATCACTTGCACAATCATGTTTCATAACTGTTCCCTGTCTGGTGGCATTGGTCCTTCCTGAGTACAAAAAATGCACACTTTTCTCCCTCTTCTACTAAGAGTGGGAAAAAAAATCTGCTTATCCTTGGATACACAGAGAGTTTGGAGGAGCTCCAAACAATGGAGCACTGTGTGCCCCACTCATCACACAGACACTGAAGAAAGAGTATGGCAAAGAATGCACAAAGTATGTAATTACTGTTTCACAAGATAATTCCATTATTAATACATCCCCAAAGATAGCATGCACAGCGCTGCAGTTTAATTAGATGGTAACTGGAGGGGGTTTGAATTTATGAGGTAATAAATATATTTTGGACTAATAAACTCCGAGGCTGAAGTGTTTATTAATCTAGAATATAAAGATTACATAGTTGATAGGAGACAACTTCAGGTTGTGCTGAGATGTCTGTTGTTTATGTATTTCAAAATTAGTATTTTCCTCCTTTTGGGAGCTAGATCAGAAAGCCAAGATTGCTGTGGATGGTACTGAAAAATACTAGAAACTGTCCAACAATACTGTGTTCTCAAAGGCAAAGGCTATTTAAGTCTCAGCAGATGGTGTGGTTTCAAAATTTCACCTTTTAATCAATTTAGCACCTCCTAAAGTATAAAGCACTGCACATAAACTCCCTTCTGACACTGTCACTGCCTCATTCTGATGGTAAAAAGCACAAATTCCCTTCTAGGATAACCAGACCCTTTACAAGACTATTAATAATAGTAGTTGTTCCCCCCTCAAAATACTCAATTCCATCTCAATTTTCCTGCTTTTGGATTCACCTGCCAGACCACACCACGACCACACGAACAATTTTGGTGTCTCACAGAATTTTTTTCTTTCCTGAATATGGTAGTATAAGCTTTTTGCCCAGTGCAGCACTTGAAGGATTCGGAAACCAACAGTTGGGAGGATTTATATCCCAAACAGCTGTGCCAAGGAGTCAGAGGAATCAAATGGTCTCATCTATTAACTTGTCCTCAGGTAGTTACAACTAGAGCTTTATAAATTACCAGCCAGTTCAGTCCATTTAAACCACATTTCTTTCTCATTTTGGAAGCGCCAATGCCTCACTCAGGCAAGACAGATCAGGTTTGGTCCAGGAAAAGATGGGCATGATTGAAGTCAAGGACCAGTTTTGCTTAAGCCAAAGCTAAATTTAGGCCTGAGGGAACTGCAGAGAAAGAAAAAGGAAGAAATGCAAGGAGGAACAACTTGTGGGACCTCGCAGGTGAATCAAGACTGACAAGTGCAAAGGAACTCTTCCCATACCTGGCTGAGGGATGGATGCTGGACACAATCAAGGGAATCCTGGATGTGCCAAAGGAACCGTGGGGCAGGAAAAGAGGAGGAGAGAGGCAAGAAACACCACAGCTTGGATTTATTGGTGAGGAAAAACCCTGCTTCTCTAAGCCAGCCCGTGGTGGGTGCCAGCAGGAAGAAAGTTTCATTACTGAGGGCTGTAAAGATTTAAAGATATTTAGGAAAATGTTTATTAAGGAGCTTAGGTGATCCAAATAGAATTGGCTGTGTGTTCAGACAGATTCCAGGGCAGTTCCACAGGTTCAGGGCAAAGGCCTCAGCACAAACTCTTGAAAAGACTCTACAGATAAATCATGGAAGATGACAAAGAACCATTTCCAAAGCTCCTGCTTTTTCATTCCCAGGCTTATATCCTCTCACCAACTGAAACAAGTCACAGAACCAACTTTCCAATATTAAATCTCCAGGCAGTGTGTTACTCATACAGCTTATGGAGATGTCTTTACCCTCTGGAAAAACAAAGTTTAAGAAAAATGGCTCCATCTTTGGGGAACAGTTTAAGTCTCAGGATAACGACATTAGGAAATCTAACTCTATTACTTTGTATCTTACATTTTATTACAAGATTGGTAATAGGAAATTACCAAATAAAATTGGTATTTTACTTGGTAATTTTTTTCCATGGGCCTCGTCTAATATGAAAGATGGTGATCATCAAATTTATTCAAGTTTTCCTGTCAACAACATCATTAACCAAATCCCTCAATTTCAAAGTAAATAAAAGCATCTGGGCTTCTCGCACAGCAAGACTGACTTGCATATTTAAGCCTCATATATAGATGAATCTGCACTGGACCAAATTTGCATATTAATGAAGGACTAATTGCTCTTTGCAGTCAATTTTATGCAGATGAATTTACTCCTCTCAGTACAATTTTCATAATGTTCGGAAAGAACCAAAAAATGTAAAACTTTGTAAAAGTACACAAATGTTAGACAATCAAGGGAGAAATATCATAATGACTTCCAACAGCTTTACATTAAATCGTATATAATTCATCTTTTATACTGTTGCTTTATTTTAACAGCCTCCCACAAAGAACAGAACAATCCATGGAATAACTTCAGCCTATTCCCCCTCCTCGGTCTCAAATTTTAACAGCTTGTAATAACCCATTATATGATCCAGTTTCCAGCTGGAAGGATGGAGCCTGAATTTTTAGGAGAAGTTAAATTTGCTAAGCAGGAATTTATTTGCTCCCAGTCATCCTCATGCCACAGGACAGTCAGGACAGAGTTTGTCCCACATGTTTTTAAGGTGGTTTCTATGCAGTTTTGCATTATTAAGGAAAAAAGGCCCAAATCCTTGTTGAGTTTCCCCTGAGCTAAAGTACAAAACACCAGCTAAAGGACAGGAAAGTTCACGGGAAAGAAAAACATCAACAAATGCTGAGGGGAAAACGATAATATTGGGGGGAAAGGGGAGAAGATATGGAAGTAGAAGAGTAAAGGAAGTGGAAATGGAAGGAGAGAAAAATGATGCTTCAATGTGTTTATTCAGGTCTGGCTAAAAAGAAGAGAAGGATTTGGGAGAAAGTTCAAGGCAAAGTAAACAAATCAAAGGAAAAAAATGCAGCCACAAATGTAGCCACAAAAGAGAAAAAGAACAGGAAAGATAATGAAATAAGAAAAAAAGTGAGAATCAGAGAGCACACCATACATAAAGAAACATATAAAAGGAAATACAAACGCCACAGTTTTTCCTAATTCTGCCAGAACAGAAGGGCAGAGTTAGTGGGAATGCATCAGGAATGTGAATTTGCATGTATAGCCTTCCTCCTGCCAAGGAAAAAAGCCTTATTTTAGCTGTGAAGACTGATAACCATAATATTTATATGTATCATAAAATCACTTACAGAAGACCATTTTAATCAGAAAAGGAATTGCATAAAAGAAAGTTACATCTCTAAATGACTTGGAGGCCTTTTGTAGAAGGAACATGGGAAGACAGCTCACATTCCCCACATCTCCCATATCTTTGATTGCATTTTTTGCCCTTCTCCACAGCTTTTGCTGCTTTAACATCTCCTTTTTGAGGCAGAGAGCATTCACACAGATATATGATGGGTTTATAGTGGTACCAAGAAATCTTTTGTGTTTTTCCTCTATTTCCTCTCTAATAATTCCTACCATCGCACTTTCTGGACCACACCGAGCTTACAGATCTCCTATGATCCCACAGTTTAAAGCAACAGTTTATAAACAATAATTCATGATCAAAATAAAATAACCTTCAGAATGAACATCTTTGGACCAAAGCTGTTGAGTTCTTCCCAAAGAAGCAGCAGAAAATCTGCCAGGAGGTCGCTTTGCCATCTCTCCTTTTGGTCTTTCCCACCTTGATGACTGAAGAATTTGTCTGGGATAAACTCACCCCTCCATGAGCAATAAAGGCAATGGTTTTATGGAGGTCAGATCCCATTGCGCAGAGAAAAAGGGCAAAAAATAAAGGCTTTAGGGCAGAGGAGTTGGCAGAAAATATCAAACCAAGGGGAAGGGCAGGGAAAATGACAAGAGGCTTTCTCTAGAATTCAAAAAAAAGAACAGACCACAGAACAAAGACAAATAGAGTTATAAAATAATAATGATAATAATTGGAAAAGAATGACAAATACTCCACCAGGAAAATACTGGAATGCTACTGCTGAAGAATTTTCACCGAGGAAACAGGACTCAGCTCAGCTGGTCAGCCTGGAGGTTTGGCTTTTAAAAGTTATTTGACAACAAATTACAGCTCTTTGTGTACTTTGAATTCTGGATTATTAATTCAAAATGTTTCCCTACTTTGCTCATAGAGGAGAAGGAAGGGAAATGTATCTCCTTTATAATTTCTATACATTTGAAAACCTGCTCTGGGCACTCCCCCTCTTTCCCCAAAAATGTCTGGTTCAAGTGATTAATGCTGTGTGAATGTAAACAAAGATAATTATTCAAACAAGAACAAGATGTTCCACCCAAACTGATTTGCCTTCCAGTGGCTGAGATGCTTATTTCTAATCACCAAGAAAGGTTAACCTGACCAGATTTAATTAACCACTTAATACAATAATAAAGATGCATAAATAATGGGGAAGGAAGCCCAAAGAGGCAACAGTGAACCCAAATAAATCCCTCCAGCAAGTACAAAGTCTGGGCTGTTCTCACCTGATTACACTGACGTAAGAATTCCCAAGTTTTTAGATCCACTAGGCACAATTCTGCACTTGTCTATGTGGAACTTGATTAATAGCTGGTTTTAATTATTATTAAACAGACAACAAAAAAAGCAAGAAACCAAATCTCTAAAATTCAGTGATAAAATGAACCCAGTGATATTTCTTAACTCTGTGCTTCAAATTCATAGATGGAGTCAGCTGGTTTGTACAGATTATTTGAGGAGTACAGGAAAACAAATTATATAAATATATATATGAGGAGATATCAGACATATTTTCAAGACAGAGTTACTATTTTCAGTGAAAAAAAATAGTCTTATTCTGGAATATTCCCTAGTAATGAAACAAAATCTTTCTATTACAACAATAAAGTGATTTGCAAGTATTAAATGTCATAAATTGGGAATGCTGCAAAATATTTTACATTTCAAAGAATGCTAGGAAATGTTATTGGCCCTGGATCTCTGGATAATGTGTGCAGCACTTGCTGGTTGAGGCAGTGTTCCCAAATAATGAGTATTAAAGAGGAGGACTGGGCATCAGCCCTTCCATTTTCTCTCAGTAAAGTTTAAACATCCCTTAAAATAAACAACTCAGTGCAAACCAACAGATCTGCTATTGATTCATTCTGTTCATAAAAAGTAACAACATCGTGGTAAATTCAATCTGGTCAATGAGAAGTTTATGAGCCTAAATATATCAAAAGGGCAATGAAAGCTAATATATAGTGATTAAATAACAATCTGTGAGGAAAAGACACCCAACTTTCAATTCCAGGGCAGCGGAATCATCTCCTGATGAAAAATGGGGTTTGAATGGTTTCAGAGGACACTGCAGCCATTTGCCCTTTTTAACAGCCTGGAAGTTCACAAGGCAAGATTAACTTACAATTTAACTGAAGTGGATCTCAAATAAAGTTTTTTGATTAAAATCTCCATTTCTGTGCCTCCTGGCAGTGCCAATATTGCTGGAACAGGACATCAGCTGCAACGCCAGCGACTCTGGAATGCGCTGCCATAAACTGTAAATCAGTTTTGTCCTACTTTAATATTGGTTTAACAATAAAAAAAGAACTCCGATGTTTAATATTTAAATAGTACAATTATCCCTTTAGAACTGAGTCCAGAAGGACCCTTCACGGGTACACAGTGTGAAACAACAACGAAGGGAATGTAGTTTTGCTCCACGAGGAGGCTTTGATTTGCAGGAGCCAGCTGAAAGGTGAATTGGTGTGTGCTGAGGAGATGCCACAGGAACTCTGGAGCAGGGGAAATGCTCTCCCACGGTGCCATGGACAAAAGTGAACAACAAGGCTCAGACACTGTCAGAGCAGGCAGCTGTGAACAACACCCACGACAGGAATTGTCCCCAGCTGGCCACGCTGGGGCCTCGCTTTGGAAACCCAGACACAAGGGTGGCTTTCTCCAGCATTGTTTTGGAAGCCAAGGTTTGAGCAAGCAAAGCCTCCCTTTCCATTTTCCCCTCCTTCCTACCTTTTGTCACTTCAGGGTGAGTGAACACAGAAAAATGTCAATTTTTGGGAGGAACGCTTTAATCATGAGCTAAGCATTGTCCCTGAACAGTGAAGGAGGAATATTCAGAGCCATAATTTTTCTGTTTTGGGGGAAGGTCAGACAGGAAGTTCTGCACCTGCACTGCACCCAGGGGGTTCAGGGTGATTCTGACTGTGACTGCCCATTTCTGCCAACCTTGAGGACCCTGTTCTGCCCAGCAAGGGGATGAACAGTTTGTCTAGACAGAGGAGGATCCGTGGATTACACGGATTACACGCTGGAGCACACATATGCAGGCACTTGTGAGGAACAAAAGCACAGAGCTATTTACTACCTCTCACAGATGGGCAAGTCCACTCTGGAGATCTCTGCAGACTTGTGAAATCAGGGTGACGTGTCTGGAATTCTTCCTCTCCTCTCCACTGCTGAAGTAACTCAGGCAAATGCAAGTTGGCAGCTCCTTTAAAGACTCCAATTTACCCATTTTACATAATAACTTTCAGCTGCATTAAGCACAAACACACAAAAAAACCCAGGTAGCACCAACAGTGAAATCTAAATTTGGATTACTCACAGAGAAAACACACAAAGTCTGAATGATTTTGCAATTAAATCAGAAGCAAACTGAACTAGTTTTTGCACTAAGCTGGATTGTCCATGGGACACATCAGTCTGCAGCCAGAGAGAAGCTGTAGGAGCAAAGTTCTGTACTTCCTGAGGCAACCGAGGAATGGCAAATACATCAACACACCTCTAGACCTACTGGTTCCTCCCAAATCCAGAAAAATCCATTCTCCTGGGGCATTATAAACCCCTTCTCAGAACAGCCCTGCCAAAAGCAAAGTGCAGATTTCTCTATTAAAGGATCCTCTTATTCCACAGCTCCTGCTGAGTGTTTGTCCCAACCCTGAGTGCATGGCTGTCCCACTCCTCGGATATTCATTTATTTGTTGCTGGGCAGAAGAAAACCTTAAATCATAGCTCTCAGATTAGATTCATTTGGTATTTCAATTCTCAATCTAAATTTTAATTAACTCTTTTACTTCAGCATTGCATTTTATCATGATGAATTACTTGGAGGAATACACAATACAGAAGCTCTATGGAACAACTGAATGTAAAAATATTTACTTTGAAATTTTCATTTCTTTTTCTCCAAACTGTTAAAAAAAATGTACAGACCCACTAACAGAAATATGAAATGACAGAAGAGAATGGGCCAGATCTCTGTGAATCCACTCCGTTTTACCAGGCACATAAAACCAAACTGGCCTCAGCTTGATGTAACTGATACATCTCAAAAATGAATGTTAGACATCAAATAGCAAAAAGGCTGGTGAGCCAAATTTATTTTGTGGGTTTGGGGGTTTTTTGCTATTATTCCCTTTCTGTATTTTCAAAATATTCCTGACTGCTTTTTTCCTTTCAGAAGGAACTGTAAGTCTCTCAAAATAATATTTACAAGCTCAGCTGCAAGCTCCTCCATGGTAATTCAGTCTGGCTGATTGTTACTCTTTGTGAGGAATAGTTCTGCTCGAGTTCTCCACAGAGGAGAAAACAACTCTGTTTTCCTGATATACTTCAGATTCAAATTATTGAAATGCAGGATGGAGAAATGAATTAGATAAAGGCATGGGAAATGTGTAATTCATACCTGGCTGCTATGATGAGCTCGCTGGTAACTGATAAAGCTGTGAGTGTTAAAAGAACTTTAATGAGAAATGATATTGACCTAAGTGCCAGTGTTATCAGCACTACTACATTTAAAATAAATGAATTTTAAAAATACTTAACTTGCACTTCAGCAGTGTCCACTGACAAATATTTTAGTTTAATATCTACCCTTGACTTCCATTAAAATACCTTTAGATGAGAATATCAAAAGCAATTTCCATCTTAGTTTCCTATAGTCCTATAACTTTTTATGCACTTGTAATTAAAAACAATTCTAACTTCTTTCCTCTTTGTAACTACTTCAAAGACAGATGTAACACATATTTTCGGCTGCCTCCTCTCTAATTGACAACATTGTTTCTGTGCAGCCTTTCAGAAAGTTTCCAGCTGCAAACCACAGTGTTCAGGGCAGAGGGGGTGTTGTTCCTGGTTATTGCTCAAAGAAACTCAAATGATGAAGTAACTCTCATTATTAAGATGAGCCATCAATAATCATCTATTTTTAAGTGCAGCATCCTATAAATCCTCCTAATTAGTAAACTAGATGTCTTCTTTTTAGCAAACAATCCCCAGCCTCCCTCCTTATTTATTTCCCTGAATTCAATTATGCTTGCACCTGCTGGCCCAATCACCTAAATGACAGATTCTGGATGGAAGGGAGAAGCTGGGCCATAAACAATGATTTCATTATAGTTCAATTTAAAGTATTTGCCTGCACCTATTTTCTCTGCTTTATGAAGAATGTTGATGCTATTTCCTCCTCTGTGGCTCTGCTCTCCTGTCAGGAGGTGCAGCAGCACTGGCAGGAATCTCACACTGCTCCCAGTCTATCCCTCACTGCTGGCTCCATAGGAATCAAAGCTGAGATTTTCCTGGAGGGGAAGGACCATTAGGATAAGCAGAGAAGGAGCGATCTCCAAGTCTGGGCTGAAAAATTGATAAAAGTCACAAAAATTTAGTTGGCTGCTATAAAGGACTCTTTGTAAAATAAAGGTTAGGAAATATTTCTTTAGAATATAAAAACAACAGAACTGCTTTTCCATGGAAAGCTATGGAGGAGGAGGTATTCCTGATGGTATTTACCTACCATGGGACTTTAAAATCCATCTACTCCCTAAATCAAATTAGTTACTTTTTCAAAAATCTTCCTGAATTAAATTCAGTCTCTGGATGAAAAATCCTGAAAATTTTGGAATGGAATCTAAGCCATTCTCTGCCTTGAAGGATTAAACAACATAGAGATGGATCTCAAACTGTGGAAGCACACGGGCCTATCCCATAGGAGCAGGAGGAGACACTGGAGACTGAAATCTTCTTTTGGTCCATTTTGTTCTTGAGTGGAAACTCAACAACATCCAAATCATCACAGCTCTACAGCTCAGGTGTTCAAAGAAATCCACATTTCCTTCCATCACCTAGAACACAACATACCTTCAAAATATGTTCTGAAGCTGGTACACCTTGAATGTTAAGTCAATTTTGGGCACAATTATCAACTTACCATATTTATCTCACAATAAATAGTAATTTGGGTGAGAGTGTAAAACTGGATTGTGTATAAAATAAAACAGTACCCGAAGGGGAGGCAAACAGGCAGCTGAGAGAGGAGCCTTGGGGAGAGGAACTGCACAGCATTTTTATGTAACACGTGGGGAAACTGTGCAGCATGGGAGTTTTGAATGTTAATTCTGCAGCTGTACTAAATCCAGTGTGTCAGACTCTGTCTGCAAGCAAGCCAGATTTAAGGAAGCCCATTTTTACTGCAGCATTGGAGGCTGAGAAATGGTTAACTTGGTTAAGTTCACCAGGAGGAAGTTTATATAGGAGTCTAAGATGAATTCCAGTATTCCTTCAGCAGTGCTTCACTTCAGAAGTAGTTCTTAGTTAAATAGTTAAGTACTTTTCTAAATATTCTTTCATTAATTCTTTCTATTAATGAAGAAAAGCACAGCATGAGCTAGAACTCTTCAATTAAGATAATCATTATCATAAACAGATGTTTTGTTTGACAGTTTGAGGGATATGGGTGTGCTGTGATTTAGTTCAGAGATTTTAGTTCAACTGAAGACTTCAATTAAATAACCTCACCCTGATCTCTAATTGTATCAATCACAAAATCACCACTCTGAGGGACAGAACTGGAGATGTTTGGTTTTGCTTTGTGACAGAAATGTAAACAAAGTGCTGAGGACTGGGGTTAAGCACAGCAGGCAGGAGCAGGGTACATGGCAGTGAGATAACACACGTGGCTTGACAAGCACCCCGTTATCTCCTTGGAGCAGACACAGGAGCTGGGCCTGTCCCTCACCCAGGGGCTGCAGACAAAGGCTGGAGCAGGTTGAAAGTCATGGATCAACTCCTAATAAACCTCAACCACTGGAAATTACACACAGCCAACTGTGATACAAATATGACATGCAGGGGGGGAAGTTCTTCTGTGGAAATGAACTTGTGCATTTGGAAGTGTGGTCTTGTCAACCATAAGGATCTAAAATTCATCTCTGCATTTCCTCCAAACCATACAAGCCCGGCCACTGTGCTTTGACTTAACTGAAAAAATGGCTAAGTTAGTGCTTGCTTTCCAAAACAAAAATAATTTTCAGAATAGGGAGGAGTACTTTAATTTCTCTTTACCTTCTGAATTAGTGTCTGCATCCTATGTTTTACAGCCCAGTTCTACAGACACAAGCAATTACTTTTAAATGTGGTAAGACATTTAGTCACTTGACCCTTTCAAGCAAAAAAATCCTTTTCATACTTGTAAAGTGTTATAGGCATAATCTGGATAATCTTATTACGTGACAAACATGGCGTGACTCGTGGATAACACTTCCTAATAAACTAACACACCTCTGTTAGAACAAAATCTTTTGTAAGAAAAGAAGCAGAAAAGCCCCCCATACCCTTAAGAGAATTTAAATATTGTCACCAAGCTAAAAACAGCAAGTAAATATTAACTCTGTGAAGTGCAAAACAAGTTTTATTGACCTGTGAGGTAAATATTGACTGAAATGAAGCAAATATTAATGTGCTGACGTTAATGGGACGAATCCCCTTCACCACAGCAAACAAGATTTTACCTACTACATTTCTGGGTTTGTAGTTATTCCAAAAGGTCTAAAAGGAGATACCTCCTTTTCCAGACATCTGCTTTTTAAAAACAAAACTGTCTTTCCTCAGTGACCAAATCCTGTGTGCACCCAGAGGGCTGGAATATCATACAACACACAGGTTTGACAAATTGCTTTCAGATAAAAAAGTCACTTAATTAAAATCTGACCAGACAACAACATCCAAGACCCCTCTTTGATCCCTAAAAAGGTAAACAGAAAGCCAAATTCCATTCTATGAATTATGTTAGAAGATGAATTTGGGTTTGGAACATAAAATATATTGCTGTCTATCACACACATGGTGGGATTCTTGGGGCTGTCCCATGCAGGGCCAGGAACTGGGCTTTGATGATCCCAGTGGGCCCCTTCCAACTCAGGATGTTCTCTGATCTAGCAAGGAAAACACAGAATAATTAAGGATACAACTACTAGCAGGTACTACAAACGGAATATAAATTAACAAACTCATCTACTCCTTCCTGGTAAATCCACTCCTGTTTACACACATGAGAATTCATTGCTCAGTTGAACGATTCACACGGGGTGATGAACACGTTCAGACGAACAAATTAGATGGGAAAAAACCCTAATTTTGAGAAACTTCAAAGATTCAATTGAAAATTCTGGCACCTTTAAGGACACCCATTAGAGAATACCAACGTCATGATCATTACATCTTCTGACCTAAATACCTCCATAATGGTCTAACAGCAGCAATTAACGCACACCTCCCGAAATTCTTGAACAGCTGAATAATTTTCGAGTCACTGGATTTAACAGATCCTCCAGTGTCACTACAAGAAAAGCCCGGTTCAGGAAGCAGCTTCTCCTCTTGGTTCTGATGACCACGGGAATCGCTCCTTCCTGCAGATAAAAACAGAGGCTGAGCACCCTCCTGTGCAGGGAGCAAAAACTACAGCTGCCCTTTGTGGCTCCGCTGGCTGATTCTCATTCAAGGCTTTATCTTTGCCTAAAAAAAACCAAGACTCCGGGACCTAATTCAGCAGCCTTGCAACAATTACATGACACCATCGCAGTGGAATTACTCTCAGTTTAGAATGACTTCACAGGAATGAACACGCTGCTGTACACAGAGGGCTCGTAAGATTTCTGGAAACCTCAGGGAACGGGGTGATGTCATTGCAATACAAAAATATCTGCTTCGAATTCCTTGCGAGTCTCCTTGACAAAGCTTAGAGGATCAGAGTTCAGCAGTGAAACTCAGCCATCACCTCGGGGATGTTTTCAAAACTGGGCTCTATTCTTCACTGCCTCAGACGCAGGAGCACAGGAGCTGTTCTCTTGTGCTCAAAATACAAACTGAAGTCAGGGTTTGTTAAGTTTTTAAAAGATGGAGCACTCAAAGCTCAGGAAACATTCGAATTTTAAAGGTTATTTGAGCCTCTTGGCAGGACTTTCAAATCCTTCAAACAGTTTAAACTAAACCCTCTTAATTTTGCAGAAGTCTTCCACACTCAAGCAGCATTTTGGGTAAAATGAAGACAAACCAATAAAGCCTTTGAATATTCAGGACATTCTGCTATTCTACAGACTCTTACCAAAAAGCCCATTTTTTTATCATATCATTAACTAAAATTGCTTTCCCTGTATGTGAGATCAGCTCCTTTAAATTCCACCACAGATGATGCTGCACACCTCATTTTAAAGCACCAGTTCCTTCCACACCTTCTGATAGAAAAGGCGAAGATTGTAATCCCTTAACCCACTCAGGTTTCTGCAGAGCTCCTTCAGGACATAAAATATGTTCTTCTAATATTTCTGCCTATAAAAGAAGCTCGCAGCAACTTCTAGCACAGAGTAACTGTGGCTGCAGAGGTAAATACTGAGCTGCCAGGGCATCCCAGGTGGAGTTCCACAAGGATCAGAGTTTGTTCCAATGTTTTCACGCACTGGACAACCCCAGGAAAAGCAGGTACACACTGACGGAAAGTGCTGATTGCACCAATTAAGGATGAAAAAGTCTGGGATACTTCTGAGTGTATAAACATCTGAAAATGTGCCTGGGCACTCTATGAAATTTATTGGCATTCTGGGAGTAGAATCCAAACACAGATCAGTAAATTTATCCCCAGGTATTCCATGACCTAATATGTCCAATACCCACGGGAAAAGACTTCCAATTTTCTATGAATAATCTCCCTAATCTCTCTTGCATCAGGAGTTACTAAATCCAGAGGTCATTAATGGCACTAGGAAAACATACCTGTTAAGTAACAACATCTCTGAAGAGTTACACACCTTCTAATGAGGTGAGAATTGGAGATAAATCAGCAAGTGACCTGCATGAGCAAACACCACTGATTAATAAGCTGCCACGAATTAATTTCATATTTCCAGTGCATGTGGCAACGAGAAACAGTTTGAGAACAACGTGGATTTAAAGCTACATTTGTACTTTAATGCATTTTATAATTACAAAAAAGAAACAGCTGAACAAATCTTTTATATTTATACCCTTCCAAGCGATGTACAGAAGGCATGCATAATTTCCGATCATAAAGCACTATTTAAAAATAAAAGATTTATAATTGCTTTCCCTGATTTGAGAAGCAAATTAAGGTTTTTTTTCACATTGTCCTTCATAATCCAAACACGATGTGAGTGACTGACTGAGCAAAGAGTGGGAGAATGAACAATATGGCACAGCAGAAGCCAAATACAACAGGTTTGTGTTATCCCTGGAAGGATGGGGACATGGCCATGAAATTCTTCAAGTGCTTCCTGCCAGGCATCTGAAATCTGCATTGATGCTGCTACTGAGCAGTATTGTGATAATTAGACAGAAAAACTACACAAATGAGAAAGGTCTTCTGAGTTCAGAGGGCCTGCAGGAACAGGAGGCCTGTGGGTATGTTTAATACTTACGTATATCTTGTAATAACCAGCCCAGGTTTCTTCCAATCCATCGGCCACAGCCCAAGCGAAACGCAGAGGATATGTGACCTGAAATTTCCAGTCAGGAGATTCTAGGCAGTTTCCAAAAACATCATCAAAGTAGACCAAATCGCCTCCTCAAAACCTACCTCCACCAGACACAGAGATGCAGCCAGTGTTTTCAGCTACTTCCTTGAAAATAAAAGAGGAGGTTTGTTGCAAGATGGTGTCACTGAACACCAGGCCACTTAACTCTTCCAAACACTTAGTTTTTCACCTCATGAGATCTATGTCTAAGGGCTCATCCTTTCCCTCTCCAGGGGTTACTGACCCCACAGCAGTGCTGTATTTAAATTCTGGAATTAAACCAGCATTTCTCACTCAAAACAACACAGCGCCGATTTTCAAAGCTGCTCAGATATTAGCCCCGCTTTCCGTGTGAGCTGCATACCCAAACACTTTTTCCAGAAAAATATCTGAGCCAGGGAAAACAGATGCCATTTCTGGACGCCAACTAATTTATTCAAGAGCATATTTCAAAAGAAAACCTGTATCTATTTCATTCCAAGCTTCTCCCAAGAGCTACGGCAGCATTAACTAGGGCAGCGCTTTCCTCAGGTTTCCTTGGAGGCAAAGCCAATTTCCAGACAGCAGGACTCCCTTAATCGCCACCGACAAGTAATGATACCGCAGTACACATATATTTATACATATCCCTTCATTTCCTTCCTTATTACTGCCTTCCCAGATTAATTTTAATNCTCCTCGCTCCTCTTCTTCCTCCTCCTCCTCCCCTCACGGCTCCTCCTCTTCCTCCCCCCGCCGCGCCCTCTCCCACCCCCTCGGCCCCGGCGATGGCAGCGGGCGGCGGGCGGGAGGCGCCGGGCGCCCCATGAGGTACGGGGAGGGGGCGGGAAAGGGGCCGCCCGCCGCGTCCCCTC
>VZTG01010716.1:575630-600270 GCA_013397845.1 Melanocharis versteri | reverse complement strand
GGGGCCGCCCGCCGCGCCCCCTCACAGCGCAGGGCGGGGAGGGGGACGCGGGGACGCGGCTGCGGGATCACCTTTTCCTCCCCTCTGCGGGGCTCCCGGCGGTACGAACCCACCCGAGGGGGTCCCGGGACGAACCTTCCTGAGGAGTTCCCGGGGGTCCCGGCGGTTCGAAGCCTCCCGGGGGTCCCGGCGAGGTGCTGGAGCAGCTCCCAGAGCGCGGGGGGAGCAGCGGCCCCGGGAGAGACGGGGAGTGTTCGACGGGCCTTTCTCAAGAACATTATTTTAGCTATTTTTGGGGGGGGGGAGGGCAAAATCTGGGCGCGTGCGGGAGTCTTCTCTGAAATCCCATTTAATAACTCGGTGATTTAAAAGTTTGCTCGGCGCAGTGCCAGGGGCGGCTGCGATCCTCCAGCTCCGGCTTTTTAAACACCGAGCTGTCAGTTCTTGCAGAACCCGGCCCCAAAACACCAACTGCAGTGCAAATGAGGCGCTTTTTTTATTCCTTCCTGTAAAAACATCGCTCAGTAACACTGTTCACAGGAGTCAATACCATCTCCAGTTGATCGGTTTTATACATGTGCAAAAAAATACAGAATGAGAATTTTGGTTGTTTTGAAGTATGATGTCATCTTTGGCCAACAAAAAAATAGTAGTAGTAGGAGCAGAACTTGTAAATATTACTAAGTTCTCACATTCTTATGTTAAAGTGGTTCTACTCTTTAATGTTACCTTCTTTTTAAAGGCTAAAGAATTTCAGGTTTGTGCAAATGCACCAAGAACTTGCTGTGCAAAACCAATTTTGCTTTAACCCTTTTGTAAACCCAGTGAAACTAGCTGTGAAAAAAATAATTTCCAACAGGAATCTGTAAGAGTTTGAACAATAGGAAAAGGATTATAACAAAATTCTCAGTGTTTCAATATTACTCCATAGTGACAAGTATTGTGTCAAATCCAGCTTCAAGGCATTCTCCAAAATCATTACTGTGATGTCACAGCAGTCCAGAGAAGTTGATTTAACCCTATTTGATCCGAGTAAAGACTGACAGAGAAGTGAAAAACTGCCCAGAAGACAACCAAAAGATGCCAAAGCGAAGATAAATCAGACCTCATTTGGCTGCATTTCGTTTTTCACTCTTTTAAATGCTTCTTAGAAAATGGCCTAACCTGGTTCTGCTCCCTTCCCCAGACAGGATAATCTCATTAATCTCATAATGGCCCTCAGTTTTGAGCATGCACTGGCTTTTGACTGGACGTGTCTGAACCAGTGCTCACCAATTAATGGATGCATGGAAATGTACTCCTTGCTTCCTTCCCATCAGTGTTTGCTCCTTCTCTGGCGCACTGCTGTTGCTATTTTTGTGAAATTATGCACCACTTCCAAGATCTCTCCCGTACAAGCCAGTGCTGGTCTCCCGTCCAGCAGCTATTGCTAAGGCAGCCAGGTCACTACGGCCTGGGAAATCTGCACGTGGAGGGAAGGAGATAATTTTAATATGGGACACAGGAGGTTGTCCTGTGGAGATGGGGTGTGAACCACAGAACAAACTCAGGCAGGATCTCGGAGGATCTTGCCTTCACGCAATCAATCAGCGCAACCTATTGGATTCATTTCACTATCCTGAACTATTTACCTCTTTTTCCAACTGTTACTGTTTATATCCCGCTCTAGGAGACACAGATTAGCCGAAACTCCAGGAGCAAACCCCACCATGCAGCCCAACTGCGCCCATCTGCACAGCATCCAGGGCAGCGGCGACGACTCCTCCTCCTCCTCCTCGCCCAGGCTGTCGGGAGAGGGCTCCTGCCAGCCCAGCAGCGGGGACGTGCGCATCCAGCTGAGCTCCAGCGCGGGGGAACCTAGGGAAAACGCGACCTCCCGGGCCCCCAGGCCGGGCTCCCACAGCCGCTCGCACGGGCACGCCCACGGGGAGGCAGGAGGGCTGGAGGATGCCGCTCCGGAGCCGGAGGAGCAGGGCGGCAGCTCCCTGTCGGAGCTGCGGTACCTCCTGCAGTGGCTGCACAAGAGCCTGCCCTACCTCCTGATCCTGTGTGTCAAACTCCTCATGCAGCACGTAACCGGTAGAGTACAACAAAAATCAGCTCGGAGGGAACAGACCCTCCTCCCCTGCCCACCCCAAGAAATATACTAATAACCATGCCTGAAATGTAATTCGATTTATTTTTAGCTTTATTTTTATTTGCTTTATTCATCAGAAAGGGAGATTTACTAAACTACATTTCAGTGGCTTCTGTTTCCTTTGCTGGCATATGTACAATGTGCTTAATTATCCTGGCTTGAGAGTCTGAGCTATTAATTCTAATTACAAAGACATATTAGAAGTGGCTGCTTTTTAACCCAGTTCAGTGATTTTTTTTTTCCTTTTCATGTTTATAACTGATCCTATTTTCGTAACAGGCATTTCTCTTGGAATTGGGCTGCTAACGACTTATGCGTATGCAAACAAAAGCATAGTAAATCAGGTTTTTCTGAGAGTAAGTATCACCCAATGCAACAAAATTGATTAAGTTAAGCAAGACTTAAACAAGTTTATCCATTTTTGAAAGAAATGTGAATGGAGATGGTGTTTTATTTACTGAATAATATTAGATATTGAGATGGAAGTAAAGCCTTAATGGTTCTGTACAGGGGAGCTTCTCAGATAACAAGGTTTGCAAAATACAAGAGGGTGGGTTTTTCCCCCTCTGACTTTGACTATTGAAATCACTTTTTTGTAAGTTATGGATTAACTTCTTAACTATATCTGTGGGATGAAATAGCAGTGGACAGTTTAAATTTTCAGCTCTGTGTTCACACCCAAAGGGAAACCTGTTGTTTCTTCAGTGTGGGGTGGGTTTTGGTTGTCTTTGGTGCACCTAGAAATTGGTAGGTTGAAAACACTAAAATTACTGCTTTACCTTTCCATTGAGTTCTCCTATTTTATGGGGTCTAAACCTATGAAGATAAAGTCCTCTGCTAGTAACTGCTCAGGTGCAACAGCCTGGGTGCTTGGGATGTATTTTAGCACTGATTCTGAGGCAAGGACTGCAGTGTGTTTTCCAATCCCCTTGCAGGATCGGTGCTCCAAGTTGCAATGCACTTGGTTACTCCTCTACCTGAGTGGATCATCTCTCCTCTTGTATTACACCTTCCACTCTCAGTCCCTGTATCACAGGTAAGTAGAGAAACAGCTCTACCCCACCATAAATTGCTCAGACATTAACTGGGAACATTTTATCTGTTGTTTTTCTTTAATTGTGGCCTTGGTTTCTCTTTCACTTTAATCTCCATTCCTCCCCTTCTGACAAATTCAACAGGTGCTGTCCTTAAAAACAGTATACTGGAATTTCCTAGACTCCATACTCGACTTAATGGCACTGCTGTACCACAGAGAACATTCCTGGGTTTGATTCCCAGCTCTGACCCTTGGCAATACCAAACGTGGCATCCTGGGGCTCTGTGGAGTTTATGACGCCAATTGATTTTTTCCCCCTTGACCATTCTGTGGCTGCAGCCTTGGCTGGAAATCAAAGGCTAAATGCCAAACTGAGGCAGCAAACTGAGCTCTGGAGGATGGGGGCTGTGATGAAGATACAGCAAAGAAGGTGCCAAGATGGAAAAGTTGTCAGAGATCCTCGATCCATTTACAAGGAGCAGTTCGTTTTCTTAGCAAATGTTTTCCTTTGTGTAAACCAGGTTTCCTTTTTTAATTAATCCTGCTGTGATAATCTCAGGTTACAGTTTCCTCTAAATAGGGTGCTCCAGTAACTTCTGATACTTCTTTTTGTAGCTTAATCTTCTTAAGCCCCACTGTGGATTTTATGAACTTCTGGGAGGTGCTTTGGATTGTGGGAGTCACTGACTTTATTCTGAAATTCCTCTTCATGGGCTTGAAGTGCTTTATTCTCCTGGTGCCTTCTTTTATCATGTCCTTTAAATCCAAGGTAAGGAAACAAGCTACAGTTTTGCTTCCTTGTGAAGATTCTCTTATGGTAAAAGTAACTAATTATTGAATTCTACCCAGAGAAAAATCTTTAATTAAATGTCTGTATATAATCCACCACTACACCGTGGGCAAGAAAACCCTGTGGATTTCATGTTCTTCTCTGCTTGGTGCTAAAAAAGGTTTTCAGTCTGATCTGAAACAATTGCTTGTATTATATCATTGGATAAATGGGCTTATTTCTGTCTCCAAGTTGGGGGTTGAAGAAAACCTTTTATTTTCTGCTCTGTAGGAATGTGTACATGGGCAGTAGGCCTGGAGCAGCTGGAGCACAGCAAATTTTGCACATGCTCAACAAGAACTGTCAAGATTTTAAGATCTGCACATGCAAACAGCTGTTTTTTTTCTCTCTCTTCACAACCAATCCTGAATTTTCTTTGTTGTTCATAAACTTAAGGAATATTTATGTCAGATCAAGGAATTTGATTCATAGCTTAATTTCTCAAATCTGTGAGGTTTAATAATTTTCTCAGAAGCTTACACTTGCTGGTGGTGTATTTATTTTTATCTGCTTCCCGAGGTGAGGCAGGCAAAACCAATTACATTTTATCTTAAAATTGCAATTACTAGTGCTGGTTCAGAAAAAAAAATTAACAAGTACAGTTTGATGGGGTAGCATTTGAACAGGATGTTTTGGGATGTTCTTATCTCTTATAATGTACCAGAACAAGTTCTTCTCAGCTACACCTGGCTTCTCTAAATACTGATTTATAATCAAGATCTCTATTTTTTTTCTACAGCTAGTGATGTAACATGCAAAAAATTATTGAAAATTCCATTGCAACCAACCCTGGCTAAATTAAAGAAGGAATCTGGTCAATAGTGGCAAATTGTGGCATTATCCAGGGTACATTATAGAAAGAGTTACAAATACAGTTTTAAGAAAAACTTACTTTATTTCCTTAAAAGCTAAGCTAAATATTTATGATTATACATGTACACACAGAGTGTTCTGTGCAGTCCACTTCTGTTTTATTATTTACTAATTTTAGGGTGTTATTGAACTCTGTTTCAATCCAGCTCCCCTATGCTTCTCTCCTGCCCCCCAGTGTTTATATCAGCCCATCCTTTAAAAAGTTTATTATCAAAAGATAATAAACAAGTTTCTCAGACAGACACAAAACTGTTTACAAGAGAAGAATCTGTAATTAATTAACAATTAATAACTATTATTATTATTATTAGTTGTTTGTTACTAAAAGAATGGGCCTTACTCTCATTTTTAACCCTGAGTGCAGGACACAACTCTGGCTCATGACAAGCTGATCTCTGTGACCAAATTTGTGTTATTCTCCTTTTTCATGTAACTTTACCCTTTTTAATGCTTATGAAATTAAGTCTGACAGCCTTATTAAGTAGGTAGGCATCTGCCAAGCCATCCCAATTCAGCCTATAATTTGATTTTCTGCAGTTCAGCAATGAATTCTGTTACTGTTACTTCGACAGTTGTGGCGAGACTCGCCCTCTGATCTTTTTTTGTGCTTCACATTTAATTGTTTCAAAAGAATACCAATGCATCTTTTCTGTGTATTTTGCAAATCCTTGGTGTTTTAAATCTTGAGCTGTTCCTTTGCATGTCTTGCTTAGGGCTACTGGTACATGCTGTTAGAAGAACTCTGCCAGTATTACCGTATGTTTGTCCCCATACCAGTTTGGTTCCGTTACCTCATCGCCCATGGGGAGCTGGACACTGCACTGGGATGGACCCTGGGCGTTCTGCTGGGCCTTCTCTACCTCATCCTCAAGGTATGGAAGCTTGAAACTCATCTCCAACTCTGTGTAAGCTTCTCGAGTGATTGTTCTGCAGGAAGAATCGCTGGAGGGTTACAGACACAACAGATTTCTGAAAGTTCCTCTCTGAACTCACTGGCAACTTGGTGCTTCAGTTTTACTGATGCAGCCTGCCAGGAAAACTGCCTCAGGGTTCAAAATCATCTTTTTCTGGCAATGGATTGGGATTGCAAAGCAAAGGACACTGCTACCATAGGTCCCCTCACATGAAATACTGATCAGACCATCAGCAGATACTGAGGAAAAGAACTTGGAAAAATAAAGATAAAATTAACAGCTAAAAGAATCCCCCTTTCCCAGGAAATGAGATTTTCTCTGCTGGAGTATCCTGTGTGATGCTAACCAAGTTAAACATCTTCATCCTGGCTCTCTGCTTCTCCAAAGAGCTCATCTGCCCCAAATGTAACCAGACTTGGGACAAGTTGGGCTTTGAACGTGACCAAAACATCATCATGCTCTGGCGCCTTAATTCCAGGACTAAAGACCATTGCAGATATGATAGTAATGCTGATATATTTGCACTCCAATGCTTCATTTCAGAACCTCAACACTCTTTCAAAAACCAGACACCCAGTAGGAAAAACTCCAGTCTAAATTCTTAGTCTGGTTATATTTAAAACATTTAAAACAGGGTCAGTCTGAACTGTAGCTGTGTTTATGTTCCTTCCAACACCCAACCAGCAGTGAGACTTCCAGTGTTGGAATCAAAAGCTTGGGAGCTTCTTAGTTCACAGTGAAAAAATATTAAGCATAACTCAAGTTTTCTTTCCCATTTCAGCTTTTGAGCTTTTTTGGACAATGGAGAAACTTCAGGCAGGTCTTACGGATATTTTTTACACGCCCAGTGAGTACTGAATTCTCTTATGACAAAACCATAACCCCAATTTACATGAAAATCCTTCTAAAAATGCCTCATTCCTATTCCTTTGTATTGTTTTAGCAATAAACAAATGCATTTTTAAATTAATACACATTCTCCCATTTCAGAGCCTGAATTTCTTGACTGCATGAAAATGTTGTCACCTGAACAACAACAAAATCACCCACAAAAAAAATCTATTCTGCACATCCCTTCAGATAAAAGCATGTGAAATAATCCTTTTTGTCCTGCTTCTACTTTCAAAATTAGCAATGTTTCTTTAGATTAGGGATTTAAGTTTCCCTGACATAGCAGCTCTTATTCCAAATTCCTTTCTGTCCTGGTATTTGGGTTTGGCTTTTTCATCCCCCTCAGAATTAATATTTGCTACAAATCCTTTGTTTTACAGCACTATGGGGTGCCAGCCAGCAAGAGGCAGTGCTCTGAATCTGATGATATTTGTTCCATTTGCCAAGCTGAATTTCAGAAGCCTATTCTGCTGATCTGTCAGGTAATACTCATCATCCCAATTATTTTTTGTGAAAATTAAAGAATGTTTTAAACTACTGTTACACAAAACAACATAAAAGTAGATGAGTGTTTGTTTGATGATTATTTTTAGCAATCAAGACTGTGCAAATAATGTAAATGGAAGAGCTTAGAAGCTCTAAGTTGTCATTCTTTTCATTCCAGCACACATTTTGTGAAGAATGCATCTCTTTATGGTTTAATAGAGAAAAAACCTGCCCACTCTGCAGAACTGTTATTTCAGACCATGTTAACAAGTGGAAGGATGGAGCCACATCTATGCATCTCCAGATTTTCTAAAGCTTGTCAAACAACTTGGGTTCCACTTTGTTTGTTCACACTAAAGGGTTTTCAGTTTACTGCAGATTAAATTGTAGGTGGCACAAGGAGGAGGTTCCAAATTGCAGATACCACATATTTAAAACAGTGCAGAAAATGGCAACTTGACCTTTTTTAAGTAGAGAAAACTGAAGTTTTCAGAATGAATGCAGAAAAGCCAGCATTGCTTCTCTTGTGATTCTCATAGGAAACAATCAAATCCTTGAAATGTGCTGCATTACTTCTTAATTCAACATTTTATTTTAAAAGTTTAATAGAGTTCCAGACTGTACTAAACTGTATTTATCCTTCTAACATGACTCAAGCCAAAAGGTCAACCTAGTGATTTTATTAAGATTATGAGCAAATTTTATACTCTGGACTGCAGAGAGAATTAGAGCTGCTTGTCTCTCCTAGCATTAAAGATCTTTAATGCTTGCCCAGTAAATGAGAGAAATGAGCTTATTAATGCACCTGGAACAGCATCTATTTCTCACTGCACCTGTAGATAAGCACAAGAATAAGATATTTCCCCTTTAGGTTCTTGTCGGCTTCTAATGGATCCTTGGCTTCATCTTTTGGCTTTAAACCAACCACTGATGTTAGTTTTTTACTTAGCATTTTATAAAGCTGGTATTTTTAAAAGGAATCTTTAATATTCTATTTTTGTCATAACAAGAACCAGATTTTCTTACAGGGGAGAGTCGATTTTATACTCTATTTGCAATTTGTAGTTTGCATAAAAATCAGAGAGAATAAATGCATTTGAATCTATTTGTTTGGTGCATGTTGAATAAAGAAGATTTCTTATTGTTTTGGTATTAACTCATATGTAAGCACATAACAACAGCTCACTGCCAGGTATATTTTTCTTGTTAAAGAAAACAAAGACCCTTGAAATGTTACCATTTATTCACGATTAGTTTTTCTGTTACTTCTAGCACCAACTTCTGTGTCACCTCACTTTCTCCCCTGATTTTCTTTTTTCACTTTGCTATTCAGGTAAGACTGAAAACATCACTCAAATGATTCTGTTCCAGGACATTTACATTTAGTTACCATTAACTTGAGCTTGTCTTGACTGAATACATTTAGAAAACTTGTAATTTCAGGAAAATTAATTAAAAAGTGAAACACTTACTTGAATACCCTTAAAGGTACAGCTCCAAGGGCAGAATCCAGTGTTCAGAATAAAGATCTAATGAGATGTAAGATTCAAGCTAAAAATATCATTACACCTGGCCTGTAAAGCTCACCAAGATTATTTTATGGAGCACAACAAAGTGTCAGTGCTTTAAATCAACCCTGATCTTTTGGTCTTTGTCCACAACATTGTAGTAACAACTGGAATAAGTGTGGAGATTGGTCAAAAACAGGGATCAGGGAACAATTTCTCTTCTTCCTCTCTCTGTTGATTTCTCTGTCCAAACCCAGTAATATTAGCAAACATGTTTTATTAAAAAAACAAGAACAAAAAGAGATTCTGATCAACTGGTTTAGATTTACACTTCATAAATGAAACAAGTCATTCTCATCTTAGTTTCAGACAGGGAAAAAAGTGAGTACCTGACATCCAGGAATGCCATCCCCTCTGATCCATGGAACTCCTGATCCAGGCCAGGGCCACTGCCCTGCTTGCCACACACGACACCCAGCAGCTCTGAGTCTGCAAGGACACACAAGGTGACAGATGACAATCAACAGCCACTTTTTAAGAGCCCAAGAACCCAGGGGAAAGTACCAGAAGGGACCTTTCTTGGGTCCTTTAAGTTCTGAGGGAATTCCTCCTCCCTTTCCCATCAGAGCTCTCAGGAAAGACAATGATTTACATTTGCTGTTATAATTAGGGCCCACCTACTTCCTAAAATAAAAAGAAATAGGTCACTTGGATTAACATATGTTTAAATTTGCATTTAGTTGCTATTCACATCCACCTTATTTAGCACTTGAGGATATTTAGTTGCAGTAAACTGTGAGAGATGAAAACCAGGCCAGGGATTACCTTTGTTTCTGCTAAGGCAGCTCAAGGGCGTTCCTGCAGACAGCTACAGCTGGATTTAGTCTAGGAGAGAACAACTGGAGAAGTTCATATATGGGAACTGCACAAAGCATCTGCAGGTAAAATATTCAAGTAATTTGCCTTGTTCTTAATGACTTCTCCTTTGGACAAAGGATTTCCCTCTAAACTGGGAAAATAAAACAGCAACCAGCCTGCTGTAGAGACAGAACTTAAATAAACCAACCAAACCCCAAACATCGGCCCCAAAACCAGAACAGCCTCCTCAGTGCTTCATGCACTTTTTGATTAACACTGAGAGCAGGCTGGGAGCTAATACTGAAAAGAGAACAGACCCAAAATAAACTTCAACTGTACACTTAGAGTGGACTCAAATATTAAATGTTCTCCAGCAGTTCAGCTTTTAAACAGCACGGCAAAAAAAACCCGGGATATTCAAAAGAACAATTGACTCGTTGATTTTTATCTTTTATTATGAGCTAATACCAGGATGACATTCAAATGTCAGATGGCACAATTAAGACAGTCTTGGTAGGAATTATTCCAGCATTCCCAAAATTACAATTTAGTACACGAATGGCGTCAAATGTATGCATCACTCCCACAGAGAAAAATTATGGAATTCTGAATATCTTATACCAGAATAGTTTCTGCATCAAATGGGAAAAAGAAAAACTGCTGGTAACACAGCTGACCTAGAAACCTCTTCTGATAATGACCTGCAGAACAAAATATTTCCCTATTTAACATCTAGTAAAAAAAAATATGACTTTTGTTCAAGTTTAAGATTTAATACTTTTATATGGTTAGCCACAACAGGTATTAACCTCAGTTTTACTATATTTTTGTAATGCTACAAAAATCCTATAAAATCAAATTATAGTGAATTTTTCAGTGATTATAATTAAAAAAGCGCAGCTTGTACAAAATAAAAAAAATAAGATTCTATACTCTAATGAAAAATTTAAGACATTTTTAAATGAACAAAAGAAAGCACTTGTTAAGCTCTCCAATATTCAATGCATTCTGCACTTATCTGAAATAGCCAGACAGGAGCTAGAACTCCACTCCCCTTAGTTCACAACTAGTAATTTTGACACTATTATATATATATATAGAGGATCTATGTCTGATATTTTTACAAATAAATACAGGATAAACCATATTGCATAGTGTGTGCTTGCTGTCTGAGTCACACTCCAAAAGTTTCACAGTTATGGTAGGGAATTCAACTTAGAATCTACAGGCTGAAACATGGACAGTACATGGAATTTCCTTGGAAAACAGATGGGTTGGGTTTGTAATTGATCAGTGAACTCAGACAAACAACTCTTGCCATTCTCGCCAGCCATTAAACCAACTCCACTGGACAATTCCATCCAGCCAAGCAAAAAGCAACTGTTAGCTGTAATTAGGACCAAGAGAGATCTGCCTCTAAAAAGTTCATTTTTTTTTTTTTAAACCAAGTTCCTTTATCCTCAGTGAATGTCAGGAAAGCCCAGGTGCAAACACTCCTGAGCACCTGGATTTTGGTTCCACAAAATCAGCCGTGGCCACGTCACCAACTGAATAATGGCAATCTTCCAGTATGTCACTGTAAGGTAACTTGATTTTCCTGCTAAAACTACAAAATAAAATTACATTTTTCAACAAAAGGCTTATCAGGAAGGAAAAAAAATACGAATTTTTGCTCAATCATAACCATTTTTTTGTGTTGGTTCTTTGTTAGCATCAAGGTATCGCTGAATCCTTCTGCCTTGCCAATTTTAGCAAAGAGCACTGTGATTGGATTCAATGCTTCCAGAGAGTTTTATGGCTTGGATCCTATGGCTCAAAAAGATTCAGTATCCACAGAGTAAGCAGAATCTCGAATAAAAAAATCCCTACTGTTGTGAAACACCAGAAGTAGACTTTGCACAGTTTGACTAAAAGATAATGCAACGTGTGGCAGGCAAAAAGTGACAGGGCTTGTATGCAGCTGCATGATCATCTCCACACACACGCACACACCATCCACACTCTAACTCTAGGGTAAAGCTCTGCAGATATTAACCCTTTCACCAGCTATGTTCATGGAAATGCTTTCTCTTTAAGGCAGGAAGTATTTAAAGTAAGGTAAAGTTTTACCTTTATTTTATTCTTTGTACCTGTAAGTCAGTTGTACAGATCGTGACAATTTTAAAAACATAAATAGTGTCCTTAAGAACATGTTTTGCTAAATTAAAGTTTTGCTAAAGTTCTGACCCACTATGGAAGACATTCACTGAAAGGCCATTGAACACTTTTCTCATACAATCAGCAAATTTATTGCCCCAGCATAGAAAAAAAATGTTGATAAATTTAGAAATGTATAATGGCAGGGAACTACCATAAGCAAAATTTCATTATTAATAATAATAATAATAATAATAAAAATCCTCAAATTCTTACCCACTGGTTACAAAAATATTTATTTCCTTATACTCTGGAGGATTTGTCTGTGTTTCCTGTGGTACTTTCCTAGAGACTTCTACTGACCTTGTGTTCTGCTGCACTGTTGATGTCTCTGTGGGTAAGAACCTGAGCTGCTCAGCCGTGCCCAGCTGAGCACCAGCGTGTACAAAAGTGATGTTTCCCAGTGAAATGTCTGCTGAGGACAGGCATGAAATAAGCAGGACGTGTGTGAGCCCATGGCTTCCAGTTAAGCCTAGAACATAGCAGCACTGCTGTTTGATTAGATCCATTTGTCTTTGCAGGAACAAACAGGGATTTCAGCTGGGGAAGCAGGGAAAACAGTTCTCTCCCACCCCACACTGCCAGGCTGGTCAGTGAGTGATTCATTTATTGATTGGTTGGTTCATGAGGAGGAGAATCAGAACTAGAGCCTTGAACTTTCTTCACAGCAACCAATTCAGTTTGCCTTTTTCATTTTGGGATACTTTCCATAATGAGCTGAATCAAAAAATCTATTTGAAAAATATATTTTTTTTTATATATATATATAAAAAAAACTCATTATGTTTTGAATGTGAAACACCAATTAAGTTTAGCTTTCCTCTTTGATTCCACCCCATTGTAGGAAACCGCTTAACGAAGCTTGCATGCTAATTACCCCTCAGCTGCAAGCCTGCAGGCATTCCAAACTCTGCCTAGTGAAAGGGCCAACCCTCCTCGACACATTCACGACTACACCAGTGATTCTGAAGCAACATCCTGCCCCTTAATACTGTCAGTTTCGAGCTCTCAAGCTGAAAGATCCTTGATAAGGTGAGAAGATGTCACTGGAATCAGTAAGATGATGTGCCTAGAGTTCTGCAATACCATTTGCTAAAGTTTTTTTGTTTTTTTTTATGCACCATTGATTGACAGGAAAAAAAATCCGTTTTTCTTTGCTTTCCAAGTCTCTCTGTGCAATGACCGACTCTTTGATACTGTCACTTTTTAAAAGTAAACCAAACAAGCCCTCAAATTTCAGCTTCAAGGGGGCTCATGTCCGTTCTTGGTTTTCCACCTTCCAAGGCTTACAGAAATGGTGTTGTCATAGATTCATGCGCAAGTGCTCCGGTCGTTTGGAAATCATGGGAAAAGCCTGTTTTTTGTAGGGCCCAGAGTTTGGTTGCCGGATTGGAAGTGGTGCTGAAGCCTCTCCACAGACTGTGACATCCATTTGTTCTATTCCACTGGTCTCCATCGGGTATTCCACAGGTGTCTGGGTGTTGGATGCGCCGGCAGAAGCACCTCTTGCCCAGAATTCCCCAGGGGAAAACTTGACAGGGCTTTAAAACAAGAAAGAGAAAAATCAGAGATGGAGACATTCACAGCACCAAGGTATATCCCTTACTCTGCAGGAAACTGCCCTGAAATCCCTCTGGAGAAGCAATTCTATTTCTTCCTTCCACTTCTAGCAGTTTGAGAAATTTCCATGTCTGGCTTCTACCAGAGTCTCTTGTAAAATTCTCTCATTTCAAGGTGATTGCAGAAGGGTTTTTCCTGTACTAACATGATTCTTTGGTGCTTAGGATGTTCTGAAACAGTTTTAGCTGTATTGAAATCACCACTCTGAGGCTGTATCAGCACTGAAAAGCAACAAATTAGAACTTCTTGTGCTGCCCAACACCACAGATTTGTCTTTAATAATGTGGTTTATAAAACAGAATCATTTCTAATGGAAGTGCTGGGCTTACTCAGAAGCAAGGCTGCATTTTTTATTTCTAGTGCTTCAACTACTTGTCAAAAAGTGTATTACAGAAGAAAGAAAAGAAGATAAAGTAAAAGGTACCTGACTGGTGTCCTAGGGCTACCTATGAATCTGCGAGGTGATCGAATTTTTGGTTCAAAAGAAAATTTCTCTTTTACGCTTTCAAGTACAGATGGAGCCACATACGTAAAACCCTGCAAAACAGGAAAAAGGCACTGCAACTCACAGGCAAGGTCTGCATTCAGGATCACTTGGACAGTTATGAAAATCTGATTATTATAGGAAAACTATGAAAAGAAGAGTAAATGTAGACAGATGAACTTCTACTCACTCCTTGAAGCAAACAGCAGGACTTTAGGGAGTTGCTACACCCCAGCTATTTCTCCTCAGATCACACATTCCCACAAGGCACACTCCATTTAATTAATTTTGCTCTATAGACTGGCCACTGTTGTCTCTGCATGGCTGTGAAAGCAATGCCATGTGCAGGGTTCACAATGCAGCTGTGAATCAGAATGCTGACATTCCACACGGGCAGCACTGTTTGTTGGCTGCTGTATAAAGAAAACGTCAGCAATAACCAAAGTATTTTCAAAGCCTTTAAACATTTCAAACCTGTTACAGGATTTGCGTTTAGTTATGAGAGTTTGCTTCAAGGTGTGAAGAGTCAACAGAAGGAATTTAGCTGAAATGCCCCCATTTCCAGCAGCAAACCTCACTCCTCACTTGTCCCTGGCTCACTCACCAGAAAGACCTGGTTGGCACTTTCACTGAGAGTTGAGTCATCTGGGCTATCAACAGGTGTCTGACGTGTAAACTTTGAATCAAACTGGCTCACATCCTCTTCAGATTGCTTTGCAAAAACAAAATGATTAAGGGTTTATATTACAGATATCAACCAAATGGCTCAGCGGTGAGCAGTGCAGCCTCTGGATGGAGTTCATTCCATAGGTTTTTGGCAGAGCTCTGCTGGAGGAAAACCCTGGAGTGGTGTCGGAATCCTGTCGCTGCCACTGGGAGGTCACTATGGGCACTGACACTGAGAAATAAAGGCAAGGGGGAGGGGCAAAAATTATGGATCAAAAAGGAACACAAATTAAAAAGATGCCTTTAAAAAAAAAAAAGAATTCTCAAATTACAGACAAAAACTTTTAGAAATACAATGCCAGTTTCTTGCAAGTTTAGCCCTTGTCACAACCAGTATAGAACAGCTGCAACTACTGAGTTTTTGGAAGCCTCTCCATATAGTTTTGTCCCACTTTTGCAGATACAGAAGTGTTTATAGTGTGAGGGATAGACGACAGCTCTGGAATAAGGGATTATGAGGAATATTGTTTCATGTGATCAAAGAACACCAGTAATTCCAAGATCCCTTCTCTCATGGCCATGTGTCACTGGAAAGGCAGCAGGTATTCATTTGTGCAGGCCTTCATGCAACCATGGAAGCACAAGTTGAAAAAACATCTGATTTATACAAGAAACTTCCATAAAGTTGCTAATAACAGAAAAACCCCAAACCATCTTCAGATAAATCATTTGGAAATTATAGTCTTGAGTTGTACTGAATTTCATTCCAAAGGGGAGAAAGGAAGAGGGGGAAAAGGTCTGGAGTCCCCATGCTGTAGAATGCTTGACATTAGTGATGCTTAAGCCAGTTTTAAGTGAGAATTTTAGTAGCTGGGAATTACAGAGGTGGCAATACCCACAGCTGCTGGAGCTGACTGTAGCCAGAGGGAAAACCAGACACCATCCATATATGAGATGGAATAATAAAAACTTGTTCATCACATCACTGGTTTGAGGTAATCTCTAACTACTGCTTATAATGCACAAGATGCATTGTAAAGATTAATAAGCAAACACAGAAAATGCTTAATTAGGTGATTTCATTTATTTTTGCTTAGCAACTCTATCTACTTGAAACTAAGTACTGACTTACTGTAGAGGGTTTAGAAGCTGATCTCAGAGTGAACTGCACTTGCAGGTCTGTTTAACCTAGGGGTCAGAAGCAGGAGGAATTCAGACTGAAGCAGATCAGGTGCTAGAGCAGATCTGCCAGCTTTAATTGACAAGAGTGAATGTGTCCCCCGAGCTGATGTAACTCAAGTACCAGGAATCAGTGGCACTCCAGTTTGTGAAGTGAGTATTTCTAAGTTTTATTAAGAGCCTTCCTAAAGGCACACAGGGAATCTCTCTCTCCCAGTACTCCCAGTACATACCAATAAGGGTTTAAAAGGAGGTTCCACCTTGCGCGCCAGCAGCTCGTCCCAGTTGATGTGCCTGAAGAACGCGTGAGCCTGCAGGAGTGACAGCAGCACAGGGTCAGCACCTGCCTCCAGGCACAAATCCCAGAGTTTAACCATTAACATGTGCTATCCAGACCCCTTCTCTGCGGTGTTGCTTTCCAAAATCACATTTGGTTTAGAGTAGAATATTCTGCAGCACTACCTCGGAGTAGCTGGAAGAGCTGAGGATTGAGATCACACCTCCAAGCCAGACAACACATCCCCATTTCCTTGGAAGTGTTAGGAAAAGCCAGTTTACATGCAAAATACCTCTGCATTTTCCAGCTTTAGAAGTTAAATCATGACAGAACACTGCATTAATGACAGATTATCAGAACTGGGATATACAGAGAACCCTCTAATACTTGTGTCACCACAAAAACAAAGTCAAGCTGGAATGCCACACTTTCCCCTTCAAGGAGCTGCACTAATGCAAGGCTGGCAGGTTTTTCATCAAACTGATAAAAGTACCCTCACTCTTCCAGGGTTGTGCAACTACTAGAAAAGATCTACTGCAAGACAGAGCTAAAGAATAGAAGTTATTTTCCAAATCTCAAATTATCAAATAGGTAGACACCTGCTTTCGTTAAGCTTTAAAGCCTTCAGGTTTTGATGAGCTGCCACATGTGGCTGCCTTTCTGCTCGTTACCCTTCAAGACAGACACTCTCCTTCTCTGAGGTACCTTCAAAGCTGTTTTATTTTCAATGAGGTAATTTAAGAATTCTCAAGTTAAGTTCAAGTTACCTGAACTTCTCCAGCATCTCCAGGACCAGCTCCCAGACGTGAGGCAGCATTTCTTTTTAGCAGCTTGATGAGAAATAACATCCAAAAAAGCAGAATTATTTAAGATGTGATGAGCAGACTATTTCTGCCACAAATCATCACTTCAATGAGTACCTTGCAGAATAAATACAGAACGATCAGAAAAATCTGCATTCACTTGAAAACAGTTGTATTTTCAAGGGAAGTCACTTTCTGTACCACTCAACAAAAAAGTGACTTATTCAGTAATGAACCAAGCTTGGACTGAAAAGCCACAGTGGTATCATTACATTTCTCTTTGCTAGAAATGGAGTACTGACATTCATGAAAATTCTACCTTTTTAAGCAGATCTCTGGCTTCTTGTGTGAGGTAGGGAGGCAAGTTGAGTTTACACTTGAGAATCTTGTCAATTGTTTTCTTTCTGTTCTCCCCAGTGAAAGGAGGCTGGAAAGCACCATTGAAAGAGGAGGAAAAACAGGACTTGTTCAGATCTCTTATTTGTGCACACAGAACTCACTTCAGTCATTTACAAAGCAGGTAAAATTACTGCAAATAGGCACTGTTTGGATAAAAGCAGCTCATGTCTGTAGTCGACACAACTTGAGAGCTGTATGTTGGTTATTTCTTACTTGCAGTGTGTATAGATACAATATATGTATTTATCCATGCAGCTGAGTTAGGGTACAGGGAAGCAGAAAAGCTACGAAGGGAAATACATGCAATTATAACTGTGCACCTACTGCTCCAGTCAGCATGTCATACATTAATGCCCCCAAACTCCACCAGTCCACAGCACGGTTATGCCCACTCCTCATCAAGATTTCAGGGGCCCTATAAGCAGAAAAATCAAAAATATGAAAGTGTTTTAATGAGCTCAATACTAATTGTGACTGCTAGTTTTCAGACAAAACCCCATTTATCAAGTAAATTGTCCTAAGTGACAGAACACATGAACCAGAAGTTAAAAAAGGTAAAATGCAGCCATTACCCCCAGAGCAGAGCAATACTTTTGTATTTCATCATGCAGCTCACATGTATTCAATTGTTCCACAGAATGTGTGTGTGACTGTTCCATCGTGAATGGATTCTTTACATAATCCGAAGTCAGTCAGTTTTACGTGACCTGAAATTAAATGTATCAAATTTAAGACTTGTCAGAATTCTGCCATTTGTGAAAGTAACACTGAAAAAAATTAGGGATTTTTAACATGGATATGTAATAACTCTGAACTACTTTCACATATGGTCTGACAAAGCAATGCAGCCATAAAACAGAACAAGGTAATCACACTTACAGAGAAAACCAAGTGTTGCCACTTGACAAACTACCAAAACTTATTCAAATACAGACAAATGTATTTAAACATAAAGACTGTAGAGCATCATTTAGCTAAAAAAGTAGGTTAGTGAATTTTACTGCTTGCTTCAAAATTCACAGAACCATCTTCAACGAACTGTAAAGCGCTCTGAATAATTCAGTTCAAAGATTCAGACTAAGTAAATAAGTTGTCAAAGAAAACATGAAAATTCTGGGTGGTGCAGATTGCCACACTAATCAGTGTCACACAGTCACTGGAACAGTGCAGTCAGGAACTGACACTGCTGTCAGTGGGAAGTGTCAGCTGCTGGCTAAATCATTTCAGCCACAGATCATCTGGCATCCTACCCAAACTGCCTTTCCTACCATCACTCATCCCTACGGACTAAAATGTCACAGATTCTACTTCACAATGATCCAGCAGCAGAAAAAAAAACCCAGAGGTGCAGAAATGGCAAATCGACCACTCAAAACATGCCTGGGGCCACAGAACTTGGAGCTTGCTGTGGCCTATTAAACCAAGGAAGCTGTGTTTGAGGGCAATTAGCTCTGGCAGCTCTTCACTTATCCCAGGACTGGTAACAACCCTGCCACTGTTCTAAGGAGATTCACCTAAAACTGAGGTGTTGTGACCTTTTGGAGAATTGTTTTCAAAGGACTGGCAGCCTGACTCATGACTAGAGTTCTACCTTGGTGATTAAGCATGATATTTTCTGGCTTCAGATCCCGGTAGATGATTCCTTTTTGATGCAAGTGCCCCAATGCCATTGAGATTTCTGCCAAGTAAAAGCTGAAAGGGAACAAAATCAGACATATTCAATCATGCAGAGCATCTTAAGCAAGTCTTTCACAGTCCTCAACACCCAAACCTTGACCACAGCCTCACTGAGCAGCCAGCAGTGGACCCTCCTCTGTTTTAATACTGGAGTTCCACCAGCACAAACTGGTGAGTACAGCACAAAACTGGTGAGTTCAGCACATGTACACCCTCCCCAAACCCACTGAACTCCTCTTTCACTACACTCTAAAATGAATGAGTAGTTAAATATAGTTTAAGCACTTGGAAAAAAACCCAAACTATTAATTTACAAAAATAGCTTCACTTACCAAGCTGTGTCTTCCATAAATATCCCTTCTCTCTCTAACTGCATAAATAGTTCTCCTCCTGTCATGAGAAAAAATAGATCGTACTCAATTAAAAGTATCATTTTTAGGCAGTCAAAAGTCTGTTTTCTAGGAAAACTATAAGCAACAGGTATTTTTGCCTGCTGCACAACAGGCTGTTTCACAAAAAAACAACTAAGCCACTATTCTGTTACCCTCTGGATTCCAGCAACCTGAAGAAATCAGCATTTAAAAAACAAGAGCATTTCTGTCCCTGTTTTTTGCTGTTACAGCTTGAAAAAATTGCTTCTACTCTGTGTCTGTTTCCCTAACCATGAAATAAAAACACTTTCTTCTGTCACAAAGAACCTGCAAGGACTAAACCCTTAGGTAACTCTGCAGGACTGCACAGAACACACAAAAATGACAAATCTAGTGAAAGAAAAAGTATTAAAACCCCTCCTCTCCTGTACTGTCATGAAAAACAACTATTTTATGTTTCATTCCTCTTTATTGTATTGTATTAGGAAGTTTATTTCTGTTGTTCTGTGTATTTTTAATACAAACCTATTTCAGTTTAAGACACCAAGCCATCATTAATTGACCTTTTACTTGTAGGGTAAGAACCCCAAATTCTTGACTGTGTAAGACCCCCAGAAGCAGGTGAAGAATGTCATATACTGACCACTGAGATACTCAAGGATGAGGTAGAGTTTTCCACCAGTCTGAAAGGCATAAATTAAGTCTACAATGAAGGGATGTTTCACTTCCTCCAGTATATTCCTCTCTGCTTTCGTGTGAGCTGTATCCTTGGCATTCCTTACAATCATTGCCTGCAAAAAGCAGGGATATGTGAGCACAGGAACTTGCTAAACAAGCAGACTTTTATACTGAGTTCAATTCTGAGGTTATTAAATTACAACACTACATATGAGTTAGCAACAGCATTAAAAAATTAGATTTCACCACAATATCTACATGAGAGGTTTCTTGCAGAAGTTTAAGTCTTTATTTCATAGAATCACACAATAATTTAGGTTGGAAGGGACCTCCTGACCTATTTAAATGAGCTGCTAAGAACTACCCAGACAGAAAAATTTGAAGTTTAATTCTAATTGCAACTGTACCTGAGTAAAAACTGTATATATCCTAAAACTTACTTTTAGGTATATTAAACCATTAAATAATTGTAACAGGTAAATGCAGGGGTAGATTTATATTTTTTTAGATTCAGAGAGCAGTGAATTTCAGGTTACCTTTTTAAGAACTTTCATGGCAAATATCTTCCCGGTGTTTGCTCCGGTTACTTTCCGTACTTGAAACACCTAAACAACACCAACACAATGGCAATCACATATTTCAGCTGCATTAACTGCCATAAACTCAAAAGCAAAGCTGTGCAAGGACAGAGAAAGAGGAGATCACCCACAAACTGCAAGGCAAGAGGCAGAGATTGGTGCAGAATGAGTTTGGGACATTCCCTGCTCTGCCAGGGACCTCGGTGCCACAACACCAACCTGGCAGCTGGGCTTGGTTCTACCCCATTCCACCTGTGACAGAATGAACTTTCCAGAGAGGGGGAAATCAGAGCAAAGAAGGGAGCAGGAGGGTGTGAGGGATGCAGCTCTGGAGGGCTCCTGACCTTGCCGTAGCCGCCTTTGCCCAGCACACGCAGTAGCTCGAAGCACTCCGGGCGGATCTTCTCAGGGCCTCTGTTCACACTGGTCTCTGAAATCTCAAATTTTTCACAATGTTCCATCCCACTGCAGAGAAGCAGAACAAGGCTGTGAGTCCATCTGGTACAGAGAACTGAGCAAATGAAAGCACTGTCTCTCTGGGAAGTGTCTGTCTGACCTACCAGTGACATCCTGGGAGATCTGGAGAACTCCCAGCAGCAGGATTTATTTATTGTGTGCTAAGCTGCAATTTGCACTGAGAAGGTTACCTGCAGATTTTGGGGATTTATAGTATCAAGATTTCATTCAAACTCCTTCAATTTAATGCACAATACATCTCTGCATTAAGTTTAAAGGATGAAAGCCTCAAACTGACTCAGATATTCCTTTATATCGTTAGATCCATATTACAAATAATATTCAAAGGCAAGAGATTTGTTAGGAGAAACAAGGATCAAAAGACAAACAGCAAGTTTCACCAGGTTTTTTTTATTATTATTATTTTATTTCAAGATACAATTGGCAAACTTTAATGTCAGGAAATAGTGAAACATCTAGAAACGACTCAAAATTGAAGCAGAAGGACAAAATTTTCTATTTATCTTAACAATGTAACAAAATTAGAAGTTATATGTGGTTGGCATGAATGATACAGAATATTTTCTAGCAGAAACTTACAGGTCGTATTGGCCAACTCCTCCATGGTCCATGCTCTCACTTAATTGACCCTGGGGATGGTAGAAGAAACATGAATTAGAAAAAGAAAGCGTTTGAAGTAAACGCACTGATGTGTTTTACAACTTTTTAAGTTTAAAAAGACAAAATCTCTATATAATTAAATAGGTCATGAATAATAAATTATCAGCAGAAGATCAAAAAATCTACTAAATTCTGTGCAAGATTTGCAGTACTGCCACGTGTCTCAACCAGTGACACAGGGAACCACTGTCTTACCTGGCTGCATTGTTCTGCAATCACTAAAATATCAGAGGCACAATTTCATGCCCCCAGGTGAACTTGAAAAATGTGAAGGTACTGCAATTTTCTTTAAAACTGCGCAGAAATTATCAAGTCCTATCGCAGTACTACACCAATTAGACCAGTAATAAAGATTATGTGAACAGATGAACTGGGACTCACCTGCACTGCAAACAAATAATCTACTGAGAAGGTTTTATTATTTTATGTTGCTAAGTCAAATCCCAGTCATGATGAAAGAATTCAGGTTCAATCTGATGTTAAACACATTTTCTGACCAATAATCAGGACTGAAGAAGTTCCTGTACTTCAGCATCAGAACCAGTCACCATTAAGGAATGTGGTTTAATTCTGAAGAGATATTTTCCTCGAAGAATTTTCAACCTGATCCCTTCTGCAAGATAATACTCCCCTCTAACTGTGGCTCCACATGGCAAAAGAAGTGCAAAGCAAGCAGACAGCTGGAGTGAATACAAATAGAATGTAATGGACAAGCTTCTAGTGAGCTTCAGGCTGTACCCTCACATTCTTACTTTTAGAAATATGGACACAAAATAACAACTGCGAGTTAGTGCTGAACAGCCTGGGACCTACACACTGAATATAAATATACTGAGTGACCTGTGAAATTCAGAGAAGCAGAAGAAAAAGAAAAACCACTGAGATCTGCAAAAATCAGCCCAAGCCAAGGAGTGCATTTTAAAATATTATCCAAGTGAAAACACTAACCAAAGAAAACTCAAAACTTTCACAGCTTCCAAACCATTTCAATGTTAAAGTTTACAGAGGCTGGTTTGTTTTGGGTGATCTAAAGGGGAATTTAACTCCTGGATCCACCTACTAACACCACAGGCAATTAGGGAGTCCAAAAGATCAGGTCTGTTTCCAGCTCAGAGAATTGCCAGCTCATGTCCTCCTGTTGACATTTATTAGAGAAATCCAGCTTATTGACATGTTTCACAATAAAACCCACTAAAGCTGCCCTTGACCCCACTCTTAGATGCCAACAAATGAATTTTAAAAAATTCAACACAAAGAATAAACACCCCTCAGTTCCCAGAGCAACTCCTCCTGTTACCCAATGGTTCTGGCAAAGTTTATGAGTGCTGCTTTTGCTCCTGTGAACTTTAGGTTTCATTCTCAGTATTAATTTCACCAAAATTCACTTCAGATACCATTCTGGTATTTTTTCAGGGTTTCTTCTCATTTCACAACACCAAGACAGGCACTGGAAAGCCACCAGCCCTACATTGTTTCACCCACTACAAACACAGAAATTAAGGCTGAGGCTTTTTTCACCATAATAATTAGTGCAAACAACCACATGGCTTTTGAGGAAACTGCTTTTAAACAACCCTTCAGATTTCCCAGGATGTTCTGCCTACTCAAACCCAAGACTGAGCTGTCTGGGCTCCTCCTGGGCTCACAGTTTTTGGGAGCTACCAGGGACCAACACCAGATATTTGACAGCATGGTTCTGAGTGTCCCCCTCGCTCATTCCCTGATCTCCACTGCTCTGGCTGCATCCTCTCTCTGATCCTTGCAGGACACACATCCTGTGGAGATAACTTCCACTGGAATGTTTTTCCCCTCACACATTCCTGATGTTCCCCTCCTTCCTTGCTCTTACATTTCCTGCTGTTCGGTTGTTTTAATCTCGAGCCCGTTCTCAGCCTCCTTTATCTGTTTGCCAAAAGGCACCTGAGACCAACCAAGGTTGCCAACGTCCATAAAAATGCCAGTCATGGCAATGTTTTAAAATCCACAATGGCTTAATTGTTCCCTGAGACTGAATTACAGGAACACAAGAGAGAACAAACTCAACTTTCTCTCCACCTCGCTCAGAACCTGTTCTTGGCAGCACTAACAGGGTGATGCAAGCGACGTTTTCTAAAGCCAAGTGTTTTATTGATTATTGAGGTGACAGACAGAGCTTTTCCTGCAGGTTGAGAAGATTTCAAGCCTTCAGCTGTCAAACAATTGTCTCTACAGATTACATGGAGTGTGGGTACCAGAATATCTGCTTATCTCCTGAAGGGAAGTACCTGGAGGGAACCTACAGCCAACATGGAAGGGACTTTTTACAAGAGCATGGAGGTTTAGATTAGATATCAGGGGGAAATTCTGCCCTGTGAGGGTGCCAGAGAAACTGAGGCTGCCCCACCCCTGGAAGTGTCCAAGGACAGGGCTTGGAGCAACCTGGGATAGTGGAAGGTGTCCCTGCCCATGGCCTGAGATGATCTTTAAGGTCCATTCCAACCCAAATCGTTCTACGATTCCCTGATCTCAAAGACTCCAAGACTGTCATTAGTGTTTAAAGAGCAGAAAATAAATGCAGCGGCAATTTGAGCCATAGCAAACCATAGCAAAGTTTAATATACAAAACAATACAAGAAGACAACAGAAGACCTAAAAAAATATAAACAGAGATGATGCAATAAAATCCCCCTAAAGCCTTGACAGAATCTAGACGAACATCACGAACTGCAAACTGCACATTATCAGGTGCACTGCTCACGAAAGCACGAGATGCGAACAGCCGCCGACCCGCCTAACGCAGCACTTTAAACCTCTGCTTTTAATTTTGGCGCGAGAGCAGCGACTTTACACGGCTCCAGAAAGATCGGCATTTCTGCACTGACGTTCGGACATGTGACAATAAATAAATAAATAATAACAATAAAAAAAACCCCGCTGCGGCGCCTGTGCCGGGATCCCAACGCCGAACTTCCGCAGGGAAGAGCTCGGGCGCTGCCCGCAGCCGCAGCCCGCTCGGGGCGCGGCGGCACCGGGGCGGCGCGGGCTCTGCCCGGCCACAGCGGCG
>VZTG01010716.1:469199-575316 GCA_013397845.1 Melanocharis versteri | reverse complement strand
AGGGGCGTGAGGGCGGGCGGCGCTGGGAACATGGCAGCGTTCCCTGAGGGGGAGACGGGCCCTGAGGGGGCTCCTGTGGGCGCGGGGACCCGAGTGGGGCTCCCCACGCAGAGAATCGCGCACGGGAGGCTCGGTATCGCACGCGTTGGACATGAGCCTTTTTTTTGGCGAATCATTCACATATTTGTTTATTTTCTGCGTGAGGAGTGACTCGGTCTCCTAGCGACACCCGGCTTGGCCCGAGGCGGGCTGGCGGCAGCGCTGGAATCAGGCTCGGGAGTGGCAGTGAGCTCGCACCTGCCTGCAGAACGCGTTACAGGCACGGGCAGCGATCCAGGGAATGCTGGTACAGCACGGCTGGGATGGGAGTGAGGAACAGCAGCCCAGAATAACCAAGAGAGTTTAAAAAAAAATTGACCTTGTTTCTGTGAAAGGATAGAAAGTGAGAAAGCAGAGCTGCTGTCAAATGCTGAGTGGGGAAAAAATGTCAAAACATACCAGGAGTCAAACACTGTGTGGTGGAAACAAGGGGAATTCTCCAAGGAATCCTTTTGTCACCTCAGCAGGCTCTGGCATCAGGCCTGGTGCAGTTCACAACTGGAAAATAACTATGTTTTTGAGCTGGCTTAAGATTTCCAAATGTACTTTATGGCACTTTGTTATTGTGCTTTTGCATCCTAGCCCTGTAACTTTGACTGATAATTTCTCGTTTCCATCCTGCTCTACCAAGCAAATGTGAGGAAAACAAATAATTTTCTTTTTCAGGCTTAAATAGCGAGTGAATAAGGATGTCAATTGTCACAGTGCAGCTCGGGCAGTGTGGGAACCAGATCGGGCACGAGGTGTTCAATGTCCTCTGCAGTGACATCCGTGGCACCCACGGGTTGTGTTCCAAGAAGGAGAACGAATCCTACCACGATTCCTGCAGGGAACGGTTCTTCTGCGAGCAGGAATCTGGAGGTACAGCTTTAAAGGGCTTTTTTTCCCCTCTCAGGGGTTTCAGCACACAGAAACGTCAAACAGTTTCTTTCATGGAAAATCTGTGCTCTCTGGAGTTGAGATTTGTTTTTGGCACAATAAATGGTTCAGCAGAAATCAGGGCATGGCCAAATCCTCTCTGTATTGTCCCATTAATAGTTTGGCTAAAGTGAGTGGGAGGAATAACCTTGAGACGTTGTACCCATCCAGATCCATCCATCTCACCTAAATAACTGGCACATTTTCCCCAGTTTTGTTTTCCTTCTTGTGCAGTACCCGTTGCCCGGGCTGTGCTTGTTGACATGGAGCCCAAAGTGATCAGCCAGGCCTTATCCACAGCTGCCAGGTCTGGCCACTGGAAGTACAGCAGCCACTCACACTTCTGCCAGAAGCAAGGATCTGGGAACAACTGGGCCAACGGGTAGGAACAGCTGCCTGCTGAGGCAATTCTGGGGGCTGATGAGCTGCTCAGACTCCCTGGGAGTGCCAATACAGCAGCTGTGAGGGTTAAAGTAAAATTTGCTTTCTGAACAGCTTCACCTTTGTGCTGTGATTTTGACGTGCCCTGCCCTGTCTCGCCTGTTACCCCACAGTTACTCTGTTCACGGCCCCAGACACAAAGAAGCAATCATGAACCTGGTGCAGAAGGAAGCAGAGAAGTGTGAGCGGCTCGGGGGATTTTTCACAATCATGAGCATGGCTGGGGGCACGGGATCAGGCCTGGGAGCGTTTGTGACCCAGTGTTTGAGGGATGCTTTTCCAACCTCGTTCATACTGAACCACCTGATCTGGCCCTATGGCACTGGGGAGGTGAATGTCATACTGCCTTTTAATATGTAATAATAGTTTATAGAGAATTTATAAGTTTAGAAGCACTGTTTACTTTTAAACAAAATATCTACAACAGAAAAAAACTAGAAAGCAGCTACATTTTACACTGAAAAAGTTCAAATGACTCAGTAATACAGCTAAAGAATTTTCACCAAATCTTGATAATTTAAGTGCTGAAGTGAGGCAGATTCACAAGAAGCTCTGTTATCTAATTAGAAATCTCCTGATATACTGTTATCTCAGCATTGTAATCAGTTCCCAGGCAGATCTGGTTCCAGCATATTTGTATGGAAAAAGATGGATAACCTGATTTGCACAGGTCTTGCCCTCTTTCCATGAAAAGGCTCTGAGCTCCTGACCTCATTCTGCACTCTGGCAAAGAAAATGAATCACTTCCTAAACCATAACTGAGGAAACAGCAGGAGCCAGAGGATTATGAACTAGAAAGAGATTAAGTTGTTTGACTCTTATTTGTGTGTGGTTTTTTGTTTGCTTCCAGGTCATTGTTCAAAACTACAACTCTGTTTTGACTCTGTCACATCTGTACCAGTCATCAGATGCCCTTCTTGTCCATGAAAATGATGTCATCCACAAGATCTGTGCCCAGCTGATGAACATCAAACAGATTTCCTTCAGGGATGTCAATCAAGTCATTGCTCACCAGCTGGGCAGCGTTTTCCAGCCCACTCACACAGCAGGAGGGGGCTCAGGCTACAGCAGAAACCCCTTAGGTACCAAACCCAGCACCCACACACCTTTCTGGAGTCTGTTTATCTCTGAATTAGAGTTCTCCAGTCTCCTTGCTCGAGTATTTGGATACATCCCAAGTTTTACCACAGAAAAATACCCATTTAGAAGCTCAATCCCAATGTTTAGCAGAGTCAAAAATAGATCCCCCCACTTCTGGTTTCGTTCTTTACCAAAAGAACCCCGTTTCTCCTTTTTCAAGTGATCACAGACACCCTTGTACCTGTTTACATTTCAGAGGAAGTTTGTGCAGGGCAGTAATTTTGGACTGAGTTTCACGTTTCACTTTGGGTTAGAAGTTTGTATGAACTGAAGCAAATGGAGAGTTTTGTGTTTTGCTCAGGCAGAAGAGGTGAGCAGACAACTGGGTAACAACCCACAACAGGCTGACATTTGTACCTTTAAGGAATTGGAGAAAGTTGCCCATATGGCTTGTCAAATTAAACTTTCACATCTGTCTGGAGTGCAGAGAGAGTCCTGGAGATTCTGATTTAAACTATAAAATAAAAGCTACTAACACCCTGTGTCAAGCTCAGTAATACACAGCGAGTTTGCATGGCTTTGAAATTGCTCATCTCTGACCATTCCTCACTCTTCTCCCATTTTAGCTGCCCTGTGCAATATCTTTGTCAAACATGAGCAGCCGTGGATTCCTTCTTTCAGGAGATTTGATGGAGACGTTGGTCCCACACCCCGAGTTCCGGATGCTGGGCCTGCGGAACATCCCCCAGATGCCTGAGAACTCCCTGGCCTACAGCACCTTCAGCTGGCCTGGCCTCCTCAAACACCTGAGGCAGATGCTCATTGCCAATGCTCAGATGGAGGAAGGTAAATACACACCAGCCACTCACCCTCAGCTCCATCACTCTTCAAACATTGATTTTTGCAGATGGAATTAAGCTGATTGTTTTGTGGAGCTCGCAGTTCGGAAAGGAGCTGCTGCCCTCAGCAGGAATTTGCCCCCACAAAACCAGCTGCTCCTTTAACCATTCCTTCAGCTGCCACAGCAGCTCCTGCTCTGCTTCCAGACAATTCCAGACAATTCCAACAATCCCAGTTAATTGTAACTGTTGAAAATACACAAACCAAGCTGACAGTTTGTGGCTGTGCACTTCATTTACGTAACTCATTTGGAACATTCCTTGGATAGTGAGCTCTGCTTTTTCTTTTTACACCTTCTACTCATAAAACTCAGGCTCAGCTCTCCCATATAATTTACACGGAGAATTCAATTACAGCTCCCAGTTATGCAAGGAATGGGCTGGAGGCTTGCTGAGTATAGAAACAGGTATCCATTTTCTCTGGCAGAGTGACTGCCAGGCAAATACTGCTGGATTAGCAGTGCTTTTCTCTGGGAATTGTGTGATTGCTGCTCCATTCATGTGCAGCAGCTACAAACCCCTGTGTGGGCTCACTTTGGGGCACAGTGATAGCTCCCATCTGCTTCTTCACAAAACATTAACTTTTACATCTCTTTTTCCCAAATCCCAAAGGTATTGATTGGCAGGTACGACCACCACACCCAGGCTCCTGCACCCCCTCCACAAACAAACCCCTGCACTTCAACACTTCCATTGCCAACCTGGTTATCCTGAGAGGAAAGGATGTGCACGGCGTAGACTTGGGTAAGAGGGAAGAGCACAGCACCTCAGGGGTTCTGGTTTCACATCCACTGCTGCCTTCACAACCAGAGCTGATGCAAGTGGAAACATCCCCAGACCACGTTTGACTCCTAAGGTCAATATTCCCTCTAGAAACATTTTACTGTCCAAGGCCACATTGTCTAATTGCTTAGGGCTGCTGTATTTTACTTCTGAGTTTCCCGAAGCACTTCAGGGAAGGAGGAGGAGACTCAAGGCTGTATATCTGGAATTCTTGGCCATAATGTCTGAAAATCCATTTAGCTGTTTCTGGAGCGATGAGCATTGCTGGCAGCTGAGGTGTCCACACCAGTGTGCTTCTAGATAATCTGAGGAATCTGTTTAAAAGCTGCATTTTCAAAATATCTGCAGATATTTTCCCAGGCCTGAACTGATCTGACAGCACTGATTAGGCCACACAGGAATCAAGTCTGGGTTTTGTCCTGTTTCTGCTACAGGAAGTTTCCGAGATCCCTCGTTATACACATCATGGCTAAACCCTCAGGATGCTTTCAGTGCATGGAAAACACCCAGAGCATTTAACAAATATGAAAAATCTGCCTCTTTGGTCAGCAACAGCCAGTTCCTGCTGAAACCTCTCGACAGCATCGTAGGAAAAGCTTGGAATATGTTTGCTTCCAAGTAAGTGGAAATAATTATGCTGGTACTTCATTAATAATTGCCAATATTATCACTGATTTCTAATGTCTGACCTGTTCTTCAACACCCAGAGCCTACCTTCACCAGTACACAAAGTTTGGAATCCAAGAGGAAGATTTCCTGGACTGCTTCACAACCCTGGAACAAGTTATCTCCAGTTACACCAATCTGTGATTTTATTTTTTTGTTAAAATGGTCTGAAAGAGAGATTTTCTGAAAGAACCAAGCTGGAAAACCTTCCATCAACTTCCTGAAGTATGTGAATTATTGCACTGGAGTTATTTTTCAGTCTTAGGAGCAGACTCTGTGTGTGTGTGTGTGTGTGTTTGAATAGCAAGAACTGAATCTGAACTGAATCTATTCATATTATTCTTATTTAATATATCTAATAAATACCGGCTTTTCAATACATTTGCTATATACTGTAGCTGTATGATTTTCTGACCATTTCACTAAGCAAAACCACAACTCCTGTTCTTCTCCCTCTGAGTTATAAGTTAATTAACTTGTTAATTATTTAAACATATTTGCGATGAGGACGGCTGGTAGACTGCAGAGGTAAGAACCTTTAAATTCTATATAATATAATTAATACAACAGATTTTATAATTTCCAAATCAATTTAAGGACTTGGCTCTTTTTTGCACGATTTTACCACGACCACAAGGTGGTGCCCTGGGAAGCTGCAGGAGAAGGGCTGGAATGGCTCGGGAAGGCACCCACAATTAAAATAAAATAAATGAGTACAGCAAAATTAAAGATTATATTGTAACACTGAGCCTTCTGCCTCTGTTGGCTTTTCATTAATGGTAGGGAGAGCTTTGGGAATTCTTGCCATTCCCCCCCTGCCACCATGTCACACTGTTCTCCCACAGAAATAATCCCACAGGCCAAAAATTAAAAGAGTTAAATCGGTCTCAGGGACTTTTCCCTTGACAAATGGACAAATTTCACAGGGCACCTTCAGGTTTTAGTGCCATTTCATTCAAAAGATGGCAGCTCAGAGCTGGAGCCTGCTCTGCTCAAAAGGGAATTTCTGCTGCGTTTCTGCCACTTTCAACCATTGTCTAATTTGGGCATTTTCACAGAAGAAACGGCAGGAAAGATTGCACAAGAAGTTCAGACAAACAGCACAGGCAAGTCGAGTGTGCAGGAACAAAGGGTCAGGAAAGGAGACCATGGAGAGCTTCTCCCCCCTCCAAAAGGCACAGGATGTTCAGCAACACAGAAATAAATTCCCCTGGTGTTTTCAACAGATCCTAAACAGAATTTCCCGTATCTGAAATGAGAATAGGTAACTCCAGGAAAAAATGGCCAAGTCCCAGGAATCCTTTGCTTGCTCACTTCACTGAACAGGTGAAAGACTTTCAAAAGGCTAAGGACAGGTAAGTTCTCTGAGAAACAAGGAAGAGAGAAATGGGTCATTGTTCTGCTGCAGCAATAAATAATTTTATTGCAGAAATAACCTCATGTTATCTCTCTGTATTCGTAATTCTGAGCACGAAGCAAACACAGCAGGTGCTCAGTGCACCTATGAATGATATAGACCCATATTTATCATTTAATTATGGCACTTCCAGCTAATGGAGCAGGATATTTGGTCTTTTTTGTTTGTTTGATGGCAGCATTTGTGCCACGTCAGGAAACACAGCACACAGGTAAGATGTCTAACCCAAAGCAAAAATTAGAATTTTAGCTGTTATAATCCCTCATTCCCCTGGAGCAGGGGATGACAGGAATTGTTTTAGGCACCTCTGAGCTTCTTCCTGTGAATGTTTTTCAGTCCTGAAATTCTCACACCCTTTCCCAAACTGAGCCTTCATTTGTTTGATCTATGATGGGATTCCTTTATTTTTTCCCCAGGATGTGGAGAGGGTCAAAGTGACAGGAAGTGAATAACCACTATCACATATTCATCACTTAAAATTACATTTAAAGGTGGAGGAGTAATTTTCTATGTATTTGATACAATTAATTATGTAAATAGAGCCTGGAAGAAGGCCTTTAGTTCATTAACAATTGCAATTAATGAGGTAGATCAAAGGTCAGCACAAGCCAACAGCTCAGAGACAGGAACAGCAGAATGAGTGGCCTTGACCTTGCTTGTTGTAGGCAAAGTCCCCACAGGATGTCCATAAACCCAGGAACAATGCTCCAAATCTCACTATTGTTTGTTGGAATGGACAGGTGCAGCTCACTTGGAAGCTGATTCAAGGACTCCAACTATAGCAGACATTTCGTGAATAGCAGAACATTTATTCAACCACAAAAAAAACCGCCAAAACAAACCCTACCCCCCAAAAAAACAACCCACAAACAAAGCAAAATAAACCCACCCAAATAAAAAAAAAAACATTTAATAACCTAAAATGTTTTAAACACGGTTAAGTGTTTGGCAATGTAGTTACAGATACAATTTATGTATTTGAACATAGATAGATGTTGGTGTTTTTAAGGTTAGACTCAGTACCAGCACTGGAAGGATGGAAATGTGTAAGAGAAAAAAAATTGTGGTTCCCACAACAACCAGGGTTTAATACATGAAAAGAGGAAGTTCTTTTCAAATTACCAGTTGAAACACTACCGAGAAACACTAAGGTACAAAAGGGTATTGAATGAATAACTCACTTCTTTCTACATCTGCTAATAAATTTAGTATGGATAAATATTATGAAATGAGAGCCCAAACATCCAAAAGGAAATAGGACCGAGTGTACTTTAAAGAAATCTGCTTTTTGCTGGAGACCACTTTAAAAACTGCACAAGAGGAATCAGGAAAGTGATTCATGGATCCGATATAGCACAAACAACTTCCAAAAGGAACTGAGCTGCTGCCTTTCCTCAAGGGCAGCCCGGACACAGCTTTTCCAAGGCAGCAAATTCCCCCGGAGCTTCCTGCTGCAGCCTCTGCCCACGCTCAGAGGCACAGCCCGGACACCCAGAGCGCCTTTAACGGCCTGCAAGCGGAGCTGATAATGCTGAATTTGAACCGTGGAGCCTTTCCGGCTCTTTCAGCCCAACTGGGGCTCACAATGGTCCCTTCTGAGCTCCCATTGTGGGAATGCTGTCCCTGCAGACCGGCCGCTTCCCCTGCCCGGGTGGGGCAGCTCAGCCCCCGCCCTGCAGAGCACAGCCCCGCTTAACGCTCTCCCGGAGCTGCCAACAGCACAGAAACAAATATCCCTGCCAGCCCCAGGGAAAAGGTGGAAACGGCCCCGGAGGAGAGACTGGAGAAGCTGCTCGTTAGGAAATAAAGGCAATTTTTAGAGTGAGTGTGCTCCACGATAAAGATCATGGAAGAAATGTAAATTTTAACCCCATGTTCATACAAGCCTGAGAGATATCAGTGACTCCTAAGAGAGTCCCACTTATCTGTGTGAATTAGGTGCTAGAAACCCTCTTGTCTTAAAACCAAACTTAAAAATCCCAAATGTTACACTGTAAGATAGAAAAATAAGTGAAATGAGAGAGCTCTCTAGGCCAAAATAAGAGCAATAAATAGATAAACTAAAATAAGCCACTGGATAAATAAAAAAAAAAGGACAGAAAAAAGAAAAAACATTGCTTGAGCTTTTGTTTCACTGGTTGTGTGTGAGGAGAAACAAGCCCTGTGTTGGATTTGCACTGAAATGCGTACGTTATGCAAAAATGATTATTGTACATATTTGGTTACATGGACAATGTCATGTTTATTTAAGGCTCACAAAAATACACTTCAGTTGCCTGAGAATGGTGTAATTGTGGGCAGATGGCAGGATTGAATTTGAACTCCTGCCCAGCAGTCTCCAAGATGTAATGGATCATTTACAGGAGCACATCAGGAGAGCAGGGCCCACGGAGCCAAATGGGAAGTGGCCTCATCCCACAGGCTGAAGGTGGAATCAAATCCTGGACTTGGCTGGCGAGGGCAGCTGTGGATATTCCAGCTGCTCCCTGGAATATCCTCAGTGAGGGTGGTGAGGGCTGGGCACTAACTCAGAGCTCCTGCTTTCCAGATGGCCTGGAACAACCCTGAGTTCAAGGATCCACCTTTCCATGGAAGTGCTTGCTGCTGGCTGTCCTGTCCTGCCACTCGCAAAGAAAACACCAGGAAGTTTCCTCCCCACCCCACTTTGGGCAATTCCAGCCTGTGTTAGCTGACTGTGAGACACTGAAGTCAGCAATTGTGTTTATGTAGTGATTTGAAATTGGGAACCTCTCCTTTATAGGCCAAAATTGGAGAAGAAACCAAATGTAACTGATAAAACAGTCAAACCCCATGAATTTGGCAAGCAAATAATAAAAGTCCAATTAAATCCTCTGCTCCCACGAAGAAAGCTTCCATTCCCCCCACCAGCCACCAGCTCAGGGTTTCACATTATTTTCCTCTACAAAGGTTTAGTCAGGCTCCTCCTCAGACGCAGCATTTTCAGACAGAAGCATTTTTACATAAAAAACAGACACAAACCTGACGTGTGCTGTGACAGGAGAGCTCACTCTTCAGCGACGTGAGGAAGGAAACCTCAGCACGTGGGGTCCCGCTCGAGCTGAACAAAACTGCAGGGAACAGGCCTGAACTTGGCCAAAAATCACCCCACACAGGGCAGGGAGGGCTCCAAGGCCCCAGGGAGGGGACAGCAGTGACAGCTTCAAACAAGGGCTCTCAGGCTCTGCCAAACAACACTTAAACCCCTTCCTTCTTCACTTAACTGGAACGATCTCTCGATCACAGCTGAAATCTGTTGCCAGAGCTTGCCTCAGCTCTCCCACAAACACCTGGCTCCTCCCGGGCAGCCACGAGCCTCAGGTGCTCCAGGGCTGGTGGGGTTTGCCACCCGCAGAAGTGGGAGAGACACTTTGTACCGAAGTTAAAGGAGGCAACAGAATTAAAATCGCCACTTGCAGTAGCAAAATACTGCTTTGAAAATGTTTCTGGCTCCATTAGTTGGAACTCAAGTAAATACCAGCTTCAGGCATCTTGAAAGTCTCTTCCTTGCTGCTCCCCACCTCGAGCCTTGCACAACACCCAGGAATGCACTGACTGTGTCACAAGAGGCCAGCTGGGCTGAGGAGAGACCTACAAATCCAGGAATCTGAGAAATGAAATGTGTTGTTATGAAAATATCCTAAATATTAAGAGCTCTCCAGAAAACAGCTGCAGCAAACCAGGCACTGAGAGCAGTGAGGTTTCCAACCAGCCCAGAGAGGTTTTGTGACCATGGCGAGATTGGCACAATGTTGTAAATCTGAATGTGTTTTCTCTGAGACAGAGAAATGCTGAGCACAGAAGCCTGCTTTCCCCCATCAAAGCATGGAAAGATCCTACTAAACTTTCTGAGGAAAGCCAAAGTCAGGAAAGTGTGAGCCTTGAACAAGGTATTGATGTTTTCATTAGCAGCAGCTCCTGCAAGAGGACTGCCAGGTTGCTTCCTGCCAGTACAGAGGGAAAGAGGCACCACAAGGCCATTTCCTGTGGATACGACTGGCTTTGGGAAATGCGTTGGCTCTCCTAAGAATTCCTTACAGGTGGTACCAGAGTCACCAACCCATTTTCCAGGGCCAGAAGAGCCGTTTCCAGGAGCCGGGTGCGGCTGCAGGGCCGTTATCAGAGCAGGAACAATCCCCGAGCTGACACCTCCCCTCTCTCTCGCCTTTCAGCAGGAAACAGCCGCCAGTTTCCTCATTGCCACGGCCCGGGCAACCCCGGGAAGCTTCTGGGAACAGCCGAACAATGAACTGGGAGCGACTTCCCTGGAACAGGAAGATGCCGCACTCCCCCCGAGCTCAGCAGCTCTCAAACGAGCTCTAGAGAAAGGTGACATTGGGTTTAATGCTAATGGAGCCGCTGCTCTTCGACTCATTCCAGGGATAACAAAATAATAATAATAATAATAATAATATTATAAAGTCCTCTCAGCACAACAAAGGGCAGTGTTAAAGCAAACTAAACCCAGGCTGGGCCCATTCCACAGGTTCACATTTGCACCTGTTTCACCACACCTGGACACCACCAGCAGTGAACACGCTGAACGGCCTCAGCCTCTTCACTCATAAATCACCTTTTTTGACCAAAATACCAGTTTTCTTCCCTGAATTCTGAACACATTCCGAGCAGTCACTGATCGCTGGGCTCTCCCCGTTTGCTTGTGCCTGGGAGGTGACATAACAGCAGTGAGTTCATGTTTGAGCTCCTTTCCCTCCTGTGACAGCTGACCCAGGTTGTTCCAGCCTCTCCCTCTGCCACCGCTGCCAGAACAATGTTCTGCTGCCTCTCGTGAAGGCCGAGTGGATGCATCAATAAACTCGTGAAATGTATGAAGAAATTCCTGCCAGCGTTTCACGCCCTCAATTAGGCACTTGAATCAGCAAAGTCACAGCGGGCTCAGAGAGTTTCTCAGCATAATCCTTCTAAAAATGACTTTGCAAGAGCACATGCAAATATTTACCTCCTGTCTGCAGGCATCAGAGGTGTTCCACAGGGGAGGGGATTGCTCCACTCCCCTCTGCTGAGGTTACAGTGATCCAGCACCGATCCCTCACCTGCCCAGCAGGATCCCCTCCCACTCCCACACTCCACCGCCTGCTGCAGTCTGCAGAGCTCGGTGAAGTATTTACTGCTTTATTACTGCTTCTCCTTCTTCTCCTCCAAAACACCAACCAAATTTACAGCAAAAAAAGCAGAATTTTGAATCTCAGAAGAGTCATTTCAATGACCTTATCTATAATTATATTCAGCCTTTTAACTGCTGATTACAAAGTATTTTTTAACCATGTGCTTCAGAGAAAACCGATTATTACCTCCAAGGAACACACCCAACCCCCACTTATCTTTACACCTGCCATCAATTTTGCTCACTAATATTTACATTTCTGCTCGATAATCAGGGAAACATCCAGAGTGTTTTGCTTGCGCCTGCAGCGAGAGGGAGGCTGATTCTAACAAATTAAATAATGAAGCCCAAAAGCACAGCAGGGAAGGACTTTCTGGAACAGCATCAAGCCACTGTCAAGTGTTAATGACAAGGATCTTTTAGCAGGAACAGGCAGCTGGGGGAGTTGTGAGGGAGCTGCTTGAACAGAAACACAGCGTGACACTGGCAGGCAGGGAAGGAGCTGCAGGACAGGGAGCAGCAGCTTTCCTGACTGCTCTGATGGATGTGGGGCTGGAACTGGACGGTTTGACCTGACCTGGCTCGGTGTGACCTGAGCTTTGCTTACACCGACCTGAGCTTTGCTTACACCGACAATTCCTGCCTGCTGGGGCACGGGGTGGCTGCCAGCTGAGGGGCACTGCCACCTCTCACTGCCCTCATCGAGGCGTGGGGAGGCACAACTCTCAGGGCAGCAGGAAAACAGGGAGAGAACCCAGACGAGGAGGAGCTGCAGCCCTACCTGACCTCGTTCCACTGATAATGAGACTAAAAGAAAAAGAAAAAATCTCTGTCACATTAAAGTTATTAGTTGTTCTTGGAGGGCTGTTTCTTCCGTGTGATTTTCAGTCATTTCCAGAAAAAAAAAAAAAAGCAAGATACTTTATTTAGTGTCTAACTACAAAGAACAGCAGCTAAAAATAGGGATTTGTGCCAAGATTGTTCCTCTTGCAAGAGCTCCCGTTGGATTTGTCCCTAACACAGTGAACTGACTGACTGCTTCCAATGTGTAATGAAGAGACGTGCAACAAAAGGAAACTTTGGGTTAAGGGAGCAAAATCCATGTTTTCAGGTCAAATGCGAAAGGCTGAGCCTTTCTCTGAAGGCACAAAATGTGACAGCTGAATTATCTTCTGTGCTCACACTGGAGAATGTTTGGGACAGCAAATGTCCCAGTGTTACCAAGAGAGTTCGATACAGAGAATGGAAACAATCCAGCTGAAATAAACACTGGGAAACGTTATTTCTCTGTTTATTTAAGCAAACATAAAACTATCCATTGCAAATCTCATCAGGTTTGTGTCACTTTGGTTTCTACTATTAGTTTTTTTTACCTTTTACCAAGTCTTATCTCCCAGGTAGAAGCAGGTAGAATGATCACTTCCTTCTTTTAATAGTGTTAGAAAGCTTCAAAATAACAGCAGAGCTTATTGGAATGGAAACACAAGCTGAAGAACAATATATATATATATATTTCACACTATATAGATGTAAACATATTGAACCAAAAGTGGGAGAAAGCTTTCAGTTTTCCCTGTGGTTTTCCAGCAGGCAAGAGGCAGAATTTTAAGGAGACCTCTAAAGCATTTGGAAGGGTGCAGTTTATTGGCTCAGACTCTAGGAAAAGGAGATTTTTCTCTTGTAGTTGTTGCAGTGTCCTGATTCCAACCTGAGAGCCCACAGTGACCCCAGCACGGCATCAGTGCCATCCCCTCCCATGGAAGGATTGAAGACACCACCACAAGTGTGACAGGTCAATAAATTCCTGTGCCCCTCAGGTGGCAGATTTGGGGACAAAAAGCTGCCACTCGGAGTGGGGAGAGCAGCCAAGGGCTGTCACTGACCAGTGTCCTGAGGGGAAATGGAACTCTGAGGTGATCCCTTACCAAGTGCAGCACTGAGGGTCTGTAAGCTGAAAAGGTGAAGTTCCAAACTGAGCTGTGGGGTTTGGAACTGCACCAGAACAAGTTCTTGGTGATATTATGGTCAAAGGCCATATTTAGAGCAAAAAGTGGTAAGATTTAGTAAATACTGTTCACCTTTTAAAAATCACCAGGAGCAGCTGAACGGTGTTTGTGCTTTAAACTCCCTTGTACCAACTCCTGCGCTCAGACCTTCAGATACTGGAACTGAATCTGTGGGAGCAAATCCTCCCCTCTCATCCAGAGCATTGCCTGAAGTTCCCTGTGAAGCCAAGAGAGTCGGTACAAACCTCACCCCCCGGGGGGAAGCTTCCCAGGGGCTTTGTTCTGCAGGACAAGCTCACTCCCAGCCCAACCCAACCCAAGACACTGATGTGCTGCTGATGCTCGATGGAAACAGCTGGGGATGGATGAGGAACGGTCAGATGAGAGATACCAAAATGTCAGACAGCCTACCGACTGTTGTTGCCATGAGATCCAACAGTCAACATCAGTCTGATAAGCTATCCGACAGGATGGTACAGCCATGGCATGGCACGACGCTGGCAACACCACGGGCTCCAACACAACACACCTGGCTCCAGCCCCGCCTAAGCCGGGGCGAGGAGCAGCCTAAGCTAAGCGGGAGCACGAGCTCAGCTGCCCCGGGCTCTGGGCCACCTCCTGAGAACGCTAATTAGAAAGGCAAATGAATTCTCGGTGCTTACCCGCCTAGGATAAAAATCAAAAACAATCGTTCGCAAGTGATCAGAGCAATGCAGGTACAGCAGCAGTGGGGGCTGATGCACTGAAGAGGGAAAAGAGCCGTTTTAATATCAGTTCTGTTCCTGGACACCTGAACTGGCACACGCTGATCACAACAAGGTTTTGAAAATATCTGACTTTAAAAGCCTAAGGTTAAAGGTTCTCTAAAGTTCTCTGCACCATTGCTGGGCAGACACAAAATCTGCTTTCAGCTGGAATCTGAACTCTTCCCCCTCTCTTCTCCTGCACTGCCCACAGTTCTGGGCTCAGGGGCAAACACCTGAGCAGAATTTAGGATAACCAATCTTTTTCTCTATTTAACCACTGACTCTGCTTCAAGCAAGGCACTGCCTTCCTCCTCCCTTTGCTAAGCAAGAAGTTCTGAAGAAAAAAAGAACAAAAAAAGAACAAAATGAAACAAAAAAAAAGAACAAAGGGTTTGAGCACCATTAGTGCAGGAAGGATGAGCAAACATGCACAGAGCATCCAAAAGTGAGAGAAGAAAAGAAACAGCTCAAAAAGACTGACACAAGAAATTCTGGAATGATCAAAGATGACTTTATAAAGTTTTTATCTTAACTTCATTCTAAATATACAGAATAAAAAATGTTGGCTTCAGCATTTGACATCAACCATCTCTGCTAACATCATGAAGTTGGAGAGGGTGGCTTTTCCAGCGTGCAATGCAATGGGACACTGGGAATTCAGACGGAACAGCCTTACCATGAGGGACATGCAACAGTTTGTACCCGACCTGTACTCAGCTATTTACACTTTGATGGTCTTGGAACTTATGGAAAAAGCAAACCAGCCACCCTTCAAAAGAAAACGTTCCCCTCAGGTCAGTCTGTAGTTAAATCAGGAGATGGAGAGTATTAAATCATCAGTTTTGGAAGTAATTTGGATGGACAACATTTGTGTTAAACTCCATTTAACATCCCATTGTCCATCCTGTAAAACACAACCCAGACTCGTGAAGCATTTACACCTTACCTTAACATATATAAGTTTGTCAATGAAGCCTTTGCTCTAATATCCAAATTACTTTCAAAATAAAACAAAAAAAAACTTGTTACGAGTTGAAAATTGATGTTAAAAATTTTTCCCCCCTTTTGAATAATGCTGATTTTTAAACGTATGAAAAGATGTGTCATTTCTCGTGTCTGCCAAAACCCATCCTGAGGGATTTTTTCCCAGCTCATTTGGTTTTTTCTTCGGAGTACATCTTCTGTTGCAGTCGCTTGGCATAGCTCTGGGCCATGGAGTTGATTATAGATAAGATAAAATAACAAACCATGACAATCACCAATTTCTCAAACATCCAGGATAGCCAGTTTTCCCCCTGAAGAGACAAAACAGAAGGAGGAGGAGAACGAAGATTAGTGGACAGGACAACGGAGAGTTCTGGGTGAAAGGGGAAAGCCTGACCGTGCCTTTATTCTAGAATTAATCAAATTAAAAACAGGAACCAAGTGCAGGCTGACAGGATTCCTGCAGGTCCCTCTGCAAAGCCGACTTTAGTCCCTTGAAAGACAATGCAGGAGGGGCTGCCAAATCCACTGGCGGGCAGATGACGAATCCCTGATCATTCCCAGTGTGCTCCCAAAGTGATTTATTATTCCCAGTATTGTTTGCTCTTCGCTAACAATTCGTGGAGTTCAGAATTAGCAGCCCCTGCCTGTCATTCCCTGTCACGCTCCTCGCAAAGAAAACAATCAGGTCACTGGTTAATAATGTGGATTTTTTCCCTGAATTGCCTTTTCTGGGTTATCTCCCCATTAGGATCCCACTCTTTGGTGTCCCTGAAGTTCCAGCGCCGGTGCCACTTCCAGCGTTTTTCACGGGAATTCTCGAGTTGTGCTTTTTGTCAAAGGAGGGCAGCAATGCTCTGCTCAGAAATCCCTGCCCAAAATCACTGCACATTTCCTGACTCCAGCCAGAGCCTGCCCAGCTCCGGCTCTTTTGTGGTAAGAAATGGGCAAAGGGACATTTCCAACAGCTACAAGTACTGCACGTGAAATGGGAGCTGGATTCATGGATTTTATCTCAAAACGCTTCAGCAGCCTAAAGAATTTCACGTCAAAGCTGCTCTGTCCCACTGAAAATTCAGGGTAAGTTTTTTCAAATACTTTTTAAAATTTTTTTTTAAAAAATATTTTTCTTCTGTATGAAAGGACACTTCTGCCCCTTTTACCTACTCTAAACACTGTCATTTCTTTGCCTTTCACAGACTAAAGGCTTTGGGATTTTATTTCTCTTACTGTCCACTGAGCCACAGATCCCACAGGCTTCAGAAGCATCGGGGCTGCCCCGTTTGTTACCATTCACATGGAAAAGCAACTTTTTTTTCTCCTTAAATTCAACTTTCCGAAGAGGCAGCTAATGCAGAGGCAAGACAAGCCACCAGTTTCGCTTTATACTTTCATTTATTCTCTGAAGGATTTAAATCCAGTTGCACACAATTAAAATATTTAATTCTCAGGTTGCTTTTAAAATGAAATTTTTAGCTATTCCCTGGGTCAGAGCAGATCTTTGAAAAACAGAATCGGGAGTTACATTGGTAAAAACTACCACCAAAGACAGGCAGGGAAGGGAAAGCGAGCTGGGGAGGCAAAGAGGGTCTTACCTGTGGCACAGCACTGTCGGATTTGTGATGAAGTTTTATCCTCTGAGCTTCCAAATATTCTTGAAATGGCTTCTGAAGAGAAGGACCTATACTCGGAATAGCACTGATGGAAAGTTCATCCCAGAGAACAAGACAAAATAGGGGAGAAAAAAAAAAAACAAAAAAACAATTTTTTTTTAAACTTACCACTTTACCTAATCAGAACAAAGTTCAGGCTGAGCCACAGCTCAGCAGGGAGCTCGAAGCTACTCGAGCAAACAGAAAGCCACGAAATAAAACACATTTCATCTTTTCATCCTAAACTTCGGGGAGGGACGCATTTCCCCAGATCCTCAAAAAGTGCTTAAAAAGAAAAATATTTCTGAGCAAGGCAGCTCTGGGAAGAGAGGAAGGAGCCGGGAGCTGGAGCAGCATTTCCTGGGAGGCAGGAGGAGGCAGCAGCGCTGAGAACCCAATGAATGACTTCGGAGAAGTCCCACATTTATCAGCGGCAGTTCCTGTAAGAACTGGTTTGAACCGATTAATGAGGAAATGACTGGGGCTTGTGTCATCCCTCGGTTAAAAAAGAAACTGCTCGCCCCAAGCCTCGCCCCTCTCCCGCACGGAGCCGGCCCCTCTGCCCGGCCAAGTCCTTATTGGGACAATCCGTGCGTCATCCCTTCCCAAAAAGAATGCGGGAGCAGCCCGGGAGCGCCTCCCCCGAGCCGGGATTAACAAAGGAACAAAGGAGCGGCTCCGAGCCCTGCCCGGGCCGGGCCCGGCTCGCTGGGCTAGCTAGCAGCCCCTCAGCTCCACAGCCCCAAAGCCGCACAGCCTCTCAGCCCTACAGCCTCTCAGCCCCTCAGTCTCACAGCCCCGCAGCCCCTCAGCCCCACAGCCCCTCAGCCTCACAGGCCCTCAGCCCCGCAGCCCCTCAGCCCCTCTGTCTCAGCCCCACAGCCCGGCCCCGGGCCGGGAACGGCAGCGCTCAGGCCTCTGGGCAGCCGCCAGGACTCCCCCCGGCTCTGCCGTAAATCCTGCTCAGCAGGAGACCCGAACCCCTTTGAGAACGGCCACAACCCTTCAAAACCTCCCCAAATTCAAATGTAAATTCTGAACGATCAGCAGCAGCCCCGCACAGCCTGAGCTGTGTGGGGAGAACATTGCCGGAGTTGGATCCACCCCATGCTAACTCCAGCCACGGGGCAGTTCCCATTACTGACCACCTGAATTGCAAAGAGAAGGGAGATTTTGATTTTTGCTGAATTTTAAAGAAATCACTGCGTTCTCCTACATTATAAAACTCCCCAAATTCAAATATAAATTCTAAATGATCAGCAGCAACCCCACGGCCTGAGCTGTGTGGGGAGAACATTCCCGAAGCTGGATCCACCCCATCCTCACTCCAGCCAGGACGGAGTTCCTATTACTGACCACTCGAATTTTGAAGAGAAGGGAGATTTTGATTTTTGTGGAATTTTAGAGAAATCGCTGTGTTCTCCTACATTTAAAAAAACTCACCTAAATTTTGATTATTCGGTTTTGTTATTTCCACTGCTCCTGCTGCTACTCCAGGGAGGGTTTAGTAAAACCCTTCAGACTCAGGATACACCAGGTGTACATCCAACGAGTTGAACAATTGTCCATCTCCCTGCCAGTGACTCAAACCCTTCCCCTCAGCCTCCTCATCTGACACCATATTCCCTTTTCCAGGCCGAAGCCCAATTAAAAAATAACAGCTTTCTAATTTTAGGGATTTACGAAAAGCACGAAACAAAGTGTCCCATTCTCCTCCAGTAAATCTATTTCCTACATGGCCAGGGGCAAAGGAGGTTTTTTGAACCCATTTCCCAGCAAAAGGTCGCTTCCCCCGTGATTCACCACCGGGTGAGGAAATTCTGTGCCCGGACTGGTGAAAATTCTGGGAAAAAAAAAAACCAACCAAAACCTGTGGAGCCCAAAGCACGTCCCTTATCCATTTTTACACAAGATGTGTCCATGTTCCCAAGGATTCCCGGTGTTCCAGAGGTGTCTCAGCGCTGACTATTCCTGGGAAAAGCTCTCCCAGGGACGCCTGGACGAGTCACGCTCGGGACATAAAGAACATTTTGAGGTTTCTTTTCTTTCTCAAGCAATTCTTGGGAGCCCTGAGGAGCGACTGCAAGGTAATGGTTTAACTTTTGAACTTGTGCATGATTATGAAATGAGGAATCTTTAAATGATGAGGGGTCAATGATTAACAGGGTGGTGTTCGAATGACTCCGTTCCTCACCGAAAACTTGAGCTCAGTCAGCCCCCAAATTGAGTTAAACACAGAACAAAGACATGAGACCCAAGTTCAGAGGCTTGAGGAACAATATTTCAAAATTTTTCTCACTAAATAATTCACTTTTTATTTCCTCTCCTGAGCATGACCATTAATTAAGTGCACAAAATTAATTCCATTAAAGCAATTTTGAAGAACTGCAAGATCCTGAATGTGAGGACCTCAGCTCCTATTTTTTGTACATTTGTAAAGACTTTAATTCTGAAAAAAATGTGCATAGATTGAAATAAAGAGTGAAAAAAGCAGAGGAAAACCTAGAAAATCAGGAATCCACATGAAATTCTTGAAATCCCATCTCGGCAGCACAGTATTAGTTACTGGTGCTTTTTCTGGATAAAATTTAATCATTTAATCACCCAGTTATGTGCCACCTGATATCCAAAGGCATAATCTTAAATCTAAAAATCTTTAAAATAATTTAATTTAGTTAGAAATCAGTCAGTTCTGTGTCCCTGCAAACCTCACAAATCCAACTCAGGGATCCGGGGAGGAGGGGGGGAATTGAGGATGAATTTTGTGGGATCCGGGTGGGACAGAGGGGCCAGATTTGCATCACAATTCCTGCACTCAGCACCTCCAAAAAACCGCAAATTTCCCAGGACTGGAGAAGGAAGATGCTGGAAGATAACCCCGGAATAATCTAAACCCAATTCCCTGCCTGTTCCTTCGGGATTCAAACCCATTGTCTTTCAAATCGAGAATATGGAAGGAGAAATTCTGATTCAGAAGTTGTTTTGGTTCAGAAGTTGTTTTAGAAACTCTTAATGTTGAATATTAAATTTTTGTTTGGATTCATTCTGATTCTCTGCTAAATTTTAATGTTTCACAGGGAATTGAAACTGAGAACAAACTCCCAAAAATTGCAGTAGCCTTTGGTAATCCTAAATTCACTAAAATCATAACATTTCAGTCAAAAACATGACTTGCATTCTAATACTACAATAAAAACACCCATTAAAATTTTGGATTCACTGAAAAAACACCTTTGGTGCCTGTTTTCAGAACTATTACCTGGTATTTGTAATTAAACAGATGCACATGTATTTTTTTTTTTAACTCAGAGCTACAATTTCCATCTAAATGACAAATTCTAAAGCTCTTTTTCCAATAAATAAAACAAAACTCCCCATCTGTTTGAAGCACCACAGGTTAGAGATTCAGCAAAGTTGCTTGAGGATTATTTTTAAAATTACACCAAGAACCTGCAGAGTCTGTCTCCAAAAACTTCCAGTCCAGTTACAGCAAATCTGTGTTTAAATTTATTAATTTGCTTTTCCAAGAACAACTGTCAACAGCTGCACCTCAAATGCCTCTCACTGGTCGTTAAGTGATTTTTGGGAAACTTTAAATCTTTTTAACAGAACCTTTGGAACTACAGAAAGATTCTTCTCAAAGGCACCAGGATGAAGCACCAAACCCAGAGGAGAAAAAATTGTATTTTCCCTGGGCCAGCTTACAAAAAGTAGGAAGTTATCTGATATTCCAGTCATCTGCATTTTTACCAATATTAAAAATACTTATTTATAACTATTCAATAATGATATTTGCACTTCTGAAAGGCATAATTTTCACTTTACAAGGTCTTTAGGAGCATGGGTTGCTCTCGAGTGGCTGAAGTCTCTCAACCTGTGCTTTGAGAGGTTGGGAACACTCAGGGAATTAATTCCAACTCTGCTACATCCTGAAGTACAGGTCTCTATCAGATGCTGCCTTTCAGTGGCACTGCACCAATATCTCATAAAAAATCTGTCAGACCATAAATTAGGATGTAAAATTCCCATTTTATCGAAGCACATGTGGATATTTATTCACTTTTCCAGAGAGAAATGTTTGAATTCACCAGTGCTTTCCAAAAAAAGAAGCTGCCACTCTAGACTCAAATTTTGGGAACAAAACCATGGGATTTTTCATGAATGAAAATTTGAAAGTTTATGGAAGTTTCCCATTTATTAGAGGCCTCGAACACCAAGTGATGCTGAGCAGCTGATTAACCCTGAGCTGTTCTTAAACTGATCCTGATGGAAATTAAAACTGTAAATGAGACCCTCAGTGCAGCCAGCCCTGAGCCTGACCCCTGTGAACAACTGGGATCCATCCCCAAAAACTGGGAGCACTGGTGGGGGTCAGAAACATGGGAGTTTATTTAATTTGATTTAATTTCATCATGGAAATTCTAACCCGGAGGGAAACCAGAGCCCCGCGGGGGAACAGAAGGTGCAAACAGGGCCGGACACACCTTGGGAAGGTGATGCAATATTGAGTCACCCCCACTTCGTGGATAATCCCTCCAACATCCACAGCCCTCAGCCTGGAAAATCCCTTTCCCTCAGACTCGGGGCAAACACCAGCAGGTTTTGCCCAGATTTGGCTTTTTGGGTTGAAACGGCCAGAGAAAAAAAAAAAAAAAACTCCTTTGGGAAACGGCACCGCAATTCCAAGTGAAGACAAGAGGGAAGAGCTGCTCCACACAAGAGCAGCAAATCCCTGCGGGCTTGGCACTGCCCGGGCTCTGCCCAAGGCCAGGGATTATCTCCTGCTGCTCAAAAGGGAGGGAATGGCACTGAAGGATCCCACAAAGAAAGGAACGTGCTGGGATGGGCTCCTCCCTGCCCGGACCTTCAGCTCTTTTCAAATTATTTCTTTCAATCAGACTACTGACAGCCAGGCCAGAGGGGGAAGGCAAAGGCTTTCACCTTCCCAACATTTATGGGAAATATCATTAAACAATCCCACCAACACCAATTGTATGAGATTCCCATTTCTCCATTCCCTTGTGAGAACACAAGAAAAATCCATCCTGCAGTTCCAAAGCAAGAAAACATTTAGGAACAGGCACCAAATTTTAGTATTTTAGTATTTAGGGTATTTTAGCCACCCCTCCCTCAGAAGCTTCACTCCAGCACGGTGGTATTGACTTCTCTGGAAGTCAGAGATTTTATAAACCACTGAAAAATAGATTCCAGTGGAAATATTTTTATGCCACTGGCCAATTAGCAAAGCTGATTCATTTGCATAACGTGTCCCTTGTCTAAACAGGGCACCTTTCTTCCTGTGAGCCCTCTGAGCCTTCAATGGTTAATTTTTTTCCAGACAGTGATCTAAACTGGCTCAACGGTTAGTATTTTAATGAGCTGTCATTTCCTGTGCTGATAAAGATTCTCACAGTATTTAAACCATCCATTTCCCCGAGGCTCCACCACCAGCAGGACCCTGCAGTGACTCAGAAGGGCTCAGCCTGAGCCTGACTCAGCCCTGGGAGCTGGGGCTGCCCAAAACCTGAGTTAGGCTTAGGGAGACCTGGTACTGCCCAAAACCTGGGTTAGGTTTAAGGAAACCCAGGGCTGCCCAAAACCTGGATCCTGGGAGTGGGGGCTGCCCAAAACCTGAATTAGGTTTAGGGAAACCTGGGGCTTCCTAAAACCTGAATTCTGAGTGCTGGGGCTGCCCAAAACCTGAATTAGGTTTAGGGAAACCTGGGGCTTCCCAAAACCCGAATCCTGGGAGCTCAGGCTGCCCAAAACCTGAATCCTGGGAGCTGGGGCTGCCCAAAACCTGAATCCTGGGAGCTGGGGCTGCCCAAAGCTGGACTCAGCTCCCTTTCCAGCCAAACCTGGGCTCCCCAGGCCCTGAGGAGCAACCAGAGCCCCCAGCTCCTACCTCCACCCCTGGCCTCAGCACAGCTCTGGAGCTGAGCTGTTTTCTGTGCCCAGAGCTCTGAAGCTGCAGAAAATAAATCTGGTTTATGGTCAGGATCAACAGGAAGGTTTTGGGGTTAAAAGGCTCCTTGGCAGCTTCATTTGCTTTCTGAGATGAGGAAAGGAAGGATCTTGATGAGGGTTACAAAGCCAAAATGGGCCCAGGTTTGACGTGGCTCGAAGCCACCTGAGCCACGCTCCAATGCCCAGGGCAGCCCAGGAGGCTCCAGGGCTTTCTTCCTTGGGACATTCTGTTACGTTAAATCAGTGCTTTCAAAATTAGGAATTGCAACATCTCAGACCTGCCCGGCCTTAGCTCTGCTCACTGCTGCTCTTTGGAACAAACTTCTGCTTGCTTTTTAAAGCTTCTTTTTTTAAAACTCAATTTAGGGGAAAAAACCCTTGCTTATTCAGAGTTAAATCCTTCAAGCCTTCTGCAAATAAACTCTTCTAATTCTGTTGTGATCCACTAGAAGGCTTTCAACACCAAAGCTCCTCAAATTTCAGCCACATGTGTCCCTTTCAGGGCACTAAAGCCATTTTTGTGTGGAGCTGCTCTGTTGTGCCCAGGACACATCCCCAGGTTCCTGATGCAGCTGTGGCAGGAAGGTTGTTGAGTTTTGAACCAACAATGCCAGGGTTATTGATTTAACCTTCCAAAATTACTTTTAGGAGGTTGTGAAGTCACTGCCCAGCTCTTCCCACCCCAGGACAAGATTTCTGGCTGTCCCTTTATCCCTTCTTGCCTTGTGTCCTAAAAAAACCACCCCAAACCTGTATTGTAAATTATTTTTGACTAAAAACCCCCACCAATCTTCAAGCAAACTTTCCAGTTACCTCAGTCACCGTGATCTCAGTTGTGCTTTTTTGGTGAAAGGAACACCACGCTCCCTTTACCAGCATCAACTGAGATTAAGTTGTAAGCAAAGAATTATGGCACAAGAAATAGCAGCAAACTGGTTTGTCCAGGCAATGCTTCCAGTACCTGTGACCAAAAAACTGCTTTTCTTTCAGCTGTGCAATCACTCCCAGTGCCCTGCAGAGCTGGGAAGGGTGGAAAGCTGTCCCACAAAAACCACTGGGTTAAGGACACTTCGGGAGCACTGATATTTTTGGGTGGATTTCCCGGAGTTTGTTGCATTCTCAGAGGTAACACCCACGAGAAGGGACTGAAAAATCCAAGTAGCAAAATCTCACTGGCTTCTGTTTTAACTCCAAATCAGTTTATTCACTCAGTAATTAACTGAATAGGTGAGTCTTAAAATTAGGAAGGCATCAGAGAGGCTGTGGCTGCCCCAGGCCAGGCTGGGATGGTGGAAGGTGTGGGAAGGGACTGGATGAGCTTTAGGATCCCTCCCAACCCAAACCATTCTGGGATTCTGATTTACAGGTAGGAATTCACTGCTTTTGCTGTAGGATCCACCCCTGGAGCTGAGCATTGCAGGAACAATCCCAGACACTCCAACCCAGGAGTTCATCCTTAACCACAGCCAGAGGGAATCTCTGCCTGCAGGGTGGGATTTCTCCCTAAAAAAATGTAGATTTTTTTTTTCTTTCTGACCATTTCCCACCAGAATGGATGGCCACAGTTCAGTGGATGCTGCGTGCTTTGAGAACTACTTCTTCAGTAGTTTTCTGGGAATTCTTACTCCACATCAACAAAAAATTCTACAAAAATTTAAAATTCTCTCTAAACAGATTCTTAATTTCCTGCTACATTTTCTTTTCCATTTCCTTTTTTTTATTTCATTAATATAAAAAGTATTTTATGATGTGTCTGTAATGGAGATCTAGACAAAACTGTGAAATCAAATTAAATGATATTAAAGCAGCCTGGTTATGGCAGGCTCAGTGAGAGACCCAGCAGCATCCAGTGACAATAAAGAGCAAGGTCTGCATATGAATCAGTTTTGCTTTTTGACTAAAAAATCACATAATTGTCAAGAAATTCTCCCTGGCTTATAAAATCAGATATTCTCAGACTTTATCTCACAACTTAATCTTCTGTCTAGGTTCCATTTATCCTGGCTATCAATATGTTCATTATTTTCAGGTATTGTGCTCAGATATTTCCTATTGTGTCAGAGCAACAGCCCAGACAAAGGAAGTCTAAAAGTCATTGTGGTGGATAGAATTTGATTAAAATAAAGTTACTGACCATTAAACAGAGCTCTGTTTTAATTCAATAATAGGGCTTTTAGAGCAAGGTATTGTTTAACATGTTTGAGGCTCCCCTCTAACAGAAATTGATGAGGTAATGCTGGAGACAGCTTGAGAAAAGTCAAGGATACCGGGACATTCCAAAAATCTCACTGTCTCCCAGGAACATTTTTAAACTCTGACATCAACCCTCCAATAAAACCCGAATCCAGCAGAGCTCCTGTGAATGCATTCGAAGTAATTCAATGCAAAATTATCTCCAAGACAGATGAAGTAGGAAAAATCTACTGGGTTTGGCTCAAAGCATCCACAGGAGAGTAAATCCTTGGAAATGTACCTGAGCTGGTGGCAGATCAAACTGTCTGGAGTGATGGATACTGAGAAAAACTCAGGATGCTTAAAAGAAACCACATTTCTCTCTCTCCCTCCGTTTTTAAAAATAATGTTCACAGCAACAAATTACTTTGGAGTTCTGGTACAAAGCAGATGCTCGAGCAGAAGATCAGGAATAATAAAGCCAGGATTTGTTTCATCAGTGAAATGCCCTGCAAGGTTCTCCTGACACTCCTTTTCTTTGTACACCATCCCTGCTTGGAATTTTGTTTTAAAAGGAATTATTTCCAGACATTCCTCCCCTTAAACTCTTCCTGAGGAGTGTGGATTTCATGTGAAAATAGTTATTACACTTTGGGCAGCAAAATATCCATTTACCCCAGAGAAGAAACCTTGGAAAAGCAGGAACACCTTGGAATTTATTTTATGGATTTAGATTAGGCTGGATTCATTTAAGTTTAAAAAAAACCAAACTAAACCTTCTCCAAATCAGGGCACTTCAACCATTTCTAGCAAATTTAACAGAATGAGGATCAAACTCTACAGACCAAATTTCTCATTCTGATGTTTTATGAGAGATTTAATGTTGTAAATATATAAAGTAGTTCCAGTTAAGGAGGATGTTTATTGTCATCCTGGAACACTGCATAAAATCTCAGGTTTTTAATACGGAATCACAGAATTCTACCATTTTTTTTTTCTAGAAATATAATTTTGTGTAAATGTTCTCATTTTTTGCCACAGGATCACACTACACCACTGCAGAAAACCCCGGGCAAACACCCCATTTGCAGCTAGAAATGCAGGGATCTGTGAGTGCAAGAGCTGGGTCCTGGTTTGGGGTGAGGGTTCAGTGCTGATCCCATAACCCTGAGCCTCAGGGCCAGCAAATTCCTCCAAGGACTGGGGGAAGGAGCTGCAAGTGAGACCTGAACCCTGCGTGGGGGCAAAGCCTGGAACAAAGCACGACCTCAGCACGTCTGAGCTGCCTCCTGCAGTAGTTTTCCACTTCATGGGTGCAGGTATTAATTACTGAGCTGGGGAATTACTCACCCGATGAGGGCCACCATCTGCTCCACGATGTGTTTGCTGAAGGTGATGATAACAAAGAGTTTCTGTGGGAAGGGAAAGAGCAGTCACAGAAAGCCTGGAGCCCAGGGGAAGCACAGACAACGGGGACACTTTGTGCTCCTACCCTGCTTTCCCCTCCTCTCCTCTTTATTTTTCACCATCCTCCTCAGAAAAGAGGCAGGAGAGAGGAAAGCTGCTCGTTTTCTGCCTCTGTTTCCTCACAGTTTGCATTTCTTGCAGTGTTTTTGTAGCCTGGTGCTGCCCATTCTCATCCTCCCCAAACTCCCATTCCCAGAAGCTCAAGGTCACTTTACTCCGTCAACAATGTCTGAGTGGAAAAACAGCCAGAGAAATCCACAGCCCCTCGCACAAACAGATCACAGGAGGGAAAAATAATGTGGTTTAGTCCCCTGATTCAGACAGAAACAACAAAAAAATACTCAGCGAAGAACAAAGAAAGAGCCTTTGGGCACCTGTGAGACTGTGATAAACCAGAATAATCAAAGTCCCTAATAGTCACAGTCCTAACCCTAATCCAAAATGTATCCAAAAACTCTTCATAAAAACAACTAATCAGAGTAATATTAAATATGAGAATCTAACCTAGTAAATTTTACCCCTAAATAAAAATCAAACCTATACCCACGAAGCTATAATTCCAAATATAATTTGGAATATTTAATCATATTAAATATTTAATCATCTTAAAAACTATTAAACATATTAAAAGACAAACCTCAAATACAATTTCAACCTTATAAAAAGAAAGCCCATGATTTATCTGATATAATTTTACAAAACAGAGTAACTCTTAATTTCCTACTAACCACAAAATCATTAACACTAGTTCTTATGCAAATCAGAATGAAAAAATTAAATGGAATTGACATCATTTTGGTAAGGAGGTAATATAAATGGAGCCCCGGGATGGCCACTGCACCAGTCACTCACTTCCTGTCTGAACATTGCATTAAAAGCCTTTTCCATGACTCTCACATTTCCTAAATTCCAAGTCCAGCCAGATCACTCCAAAAAAATCAAGGCTATTGCACAAGGGTGTGCTTGAAAAAGAGAATTCTAAAAGCTGAGGCTATTACAAAATCAGATGATTTACCAACTGTACAAGGCACTGGGAAATGTTTTTTCACTTACATGGGATCTGAGCATGGAGCACTATAAATTACACAGCAAACACTGTGGTAGCTGAACGAGGCAATTAAAATAATAAAAGGAATATTGATCTAATATTATTTCACTTTTCTATGCTGCCAGAGCACATCTTAGCAACACACGGATTTAAAAGCAGAAGAAAATTCAGATTATACAAAAATAAGTGTGGAGAAAAAGCTGTTCTATCCCAGGAAAGGGAAGGATTTCCAAATCTATTTATTGTTTTCTGTTCAACCGTTTGAAAAATGATGGGAAGAAAAATAGGGCAAAACAAAGATTTTAAAACAGCTTGATGAGGCTGTAACATGAATTATTTTATACTAAAAGCTTCTGCTATTTTGATGGGAGTCACAGCAGAGATTTCCAAACAACAGAGGCACAGGCACTGCAAAAACCCAAACTCAGCTGAAAACATCCCAAACAGAGCGACGTAGTCCATGATACAGCCCTGACCACACCAGAAAATCCTCCAGGGAATCAAAACTTCATTTCTCCTTGGACCAGGGTGACGCATTTACAAGCAAAACTCAACGTTTTGTGAAAACAACTGCATTGTCAAACTCAGCACATCTGGCACGGCCCTGAGCGAGCAGGAAAAGCAGGGCCCACCAAAGCCAGGCCCTTTCCAAATGACCTGGGACACCAAAAATCGCTGCCCTGGCCCCAAAACTGCGGCAAATCCGCCCGGGCTGGGCTGGCCCAGCCCCGCAGGGCTCACTGGGGTTTTCTCACTGAGCTAAAAAGGGCATTTCAAAGTGCAAATGTGTTACCAAAAAGGCGAGTTCACCGTGAGTGGGAGCCCTGGCAGTCTGGTACAGGCCTAGGTAAATACCTTGGCTAACCACCAATTTCCTGAGCGGGTCAGCAGCTATAAATTACTCACTTGCCTCAGTTTGGAGGAGCCCAGCAGCTCCTTTATTGTAAATCCCTCGCACCAAATTAATTTCCATTCCTTCAGGTCGGGCAAGGAGACTCCAGGATTCATTCCCAAGTAACCCAGTGGAAGAGGCAGGGAAAAAAAATCAAAGGTTTCACCCTCTCCAAGCCCCGAGGGAGGGGCAGGACTTGCCTGGATGTGCATTTTAATCACGGCTTTTCCAATCAGGGTTGCACCGAAGAAGGTCCAGAAGGGAACCAGAAAGTGGCCACAGGTTATCCCAGCCAGGTCAAACAGGGGGTTTGGGATCTGTGGAGTGCAAGGGAAAGAGGTTTGTGAATTGCAGCACACATTGGATGGACAGGAGCACGACAGACTTTGGAATTTTGAAAAATGAACAGTTTTCCCTTCTTCAGCTTGATACAAAACTCTTGTGTCTTAATAATTACAGAAATGTTGATGTCGCACCACATAAGTTAAGTGTCTGGGATTCAGCTAGACAACATCCCAGACAATTCCATTCTCATGGTCCCTCCTCACCCCTGCATCCTGAAAAAATCCAGTGAAAAGTTTTCCATGTGAAATGCACAGAAACCACAGCAAAGCCATTTTGAGTGATTTATCAAATTTTCTCTCTGACAAGCACATCACTCTTGGAAGCCAGTGTTCCAACTGATCCCCAGTGATTTCCAGCTGAGAAGCTACATTAAAAACTGGCATTTATAGTCATATGTATCCACTTTAAAAGCACTGATTAGATTTTATTAAGCATATGCATTTCATTTAAAATTAAAAGAATTTTTTATTATTATTAAACTGCTGGCCTGACTTTTGGTATTGTGATACTATCTGTAAAATATTTTTGAAATGAAACCAAGAAAGTATCCGAATTCCAACCTTTCCCTCTCCGCCTGGAGCACAGGGGCAGTGTCTGAGCAGGGTCACTCCCCTGCGTGGTACTGGGGTGACAAACTGCAGCACTGCTGGTGTTCTGTGACATCAATAAAGAAATGAAGAGTGCAGATTGGGAAGGAATGAAGGACACTGCCACCAAGCCTGCGATCTGTGAGAAAGGGCTAGACTGGGCTGTTGGAGAGCAGCAATTCACATTTATGAGCAGCCACAAGAGCACCTGCAGGGGAAGAAATCTGAACCGGGCTCTAATCACGGCCCAGAACGGTCCCTGGGCTGGCTCCACCTCGCTGCAGCAGCTCCCTCCCGACCTGGGACAGCTGCTCTGGGCACAGGAGCTGGTCAATTATTGACTCCAGCCACAGCATTTGGCTCCTGGGAGCCAAGGCTGCTCCAGGTCTCCAGGCTGTTCTTGGCTGGTTGCTCTGAGGGTTTTCTGTCGGTTCACAGAACGTTTTAATCCCTGCAGAGTTTGGGGCAGGGGTGCTGTGGGTGCCTCTGAGCACACCACAGTCAGAAGTTACTCAGCACGTCCCCAGGAGGGTGTCTGAGCAGCTGGTGAGGTTTGCCCTGTGCTTGTTACTGAAAGTTGCCCAAAAAAAGCCCACAAAGACAAGAGGGCAAATTCTCACAAGTCACAGCAAGGAACTTTGGGGCTGTTTCTTGCTTTGTTCCTTCCCCAGAGCTGCCTTTATATAGAAATAAACTCCAGACAATCCTGACTTCCTTATTGCCACTAAACAACATGACAGTCAGTTGACTTCACTGGATAAACTTGCAGACTTTTCATTTCCATTTGATGGTGTTTTCATGCAGCATTTATAAGCCACCACTTGAGAGACAAGGACCCACAGCTGGGACAGTCGTTACCACTTCACCAGCCAGTCCTCCACTCACAAAAAACACATCAAATAAAACACTGCCTAAAATCCAGAAGTAAGATCATAACTATGAGGGAGGCAAGCAGAGGAGACACCTGGCAGAGCACAGAGAGGCCAGAGAAGCCCTGAGTCAAAGCCCTGGGCTCGTGGGGGCACAGCCAAATGCAAGGGGCACACGTGGGGTGCTGCTGTCCTTCCCCTTCCTCACCCAGAGGTGCCACACAGAGGGACAGCTCTGCATCCCTGATTTTCAAAACCTCTGGCACCTTCCACCCCTCCCTCTCTCCTGCAGTGGTTGTGTGAGCACATTTCCAACGCCCCCAGTGGGTCCTCATCCCTCCCCCAGCCCAGCTGCAGCTCAGGGCCCGAGCAAGGCCCGGGCAGCAAAGTGGGGAAGAAGTTAAGCAAATGTTTAATGTTACTGAGCAGGAACTCCGGGGTGTTTACAGTCACCTCTCGTGTTTACCAGCTCCTTCCTCCTGCTCTCCACTCCTCCACCTTGCCCAGCCACTCGTCCCTGCCACCTCCAAGCTGTGGTGGTGACAAAGACAGGGAATAGCTGGGCAGGGATGTCCCCCAGGACACTGAGTCAGAGCAGGAGCAGCTCCTGAGAGCTCCCTGGCTGGGAAGATTTAAGGAGCAGCTTTTAGGCTACGACTCCACTCTAAACATTAAGACATTTCAAAGGATTAGTGAGCAGGAGCTTTATGTCAGCAACTCTAATCAGATTAATTCTAACACAGGTTACCCACATTTGAGCAAGCACTTGGCTGTGTCATCTTTACAGTTTAGGAAACCAAGAGATGCTGGACAAGTGTGGAGTGAAAGCCTCAGCAGCTGGGTGATGCTGTGGTTATTCCAGAAAAATGGGATTGGGGGGGGGTCCCACGCTTCCCCCCTTCACTGCAATCACATCCCACAGTTTGTGTGTGGGATGAAGAACAAGGCACACCATTCCTACCAGTTCCAGAGAGAGATTTAAACCTCCAATATATTTTTTTTTAAATTCTGAAAGAAGAGCATTATCCTACTCAAAACCTCAAACAGCATCACTGGAGATGCTCCTTTCACCTCTAGATTAAAAAAGCCACGAGCAGTTTGTAGCTCCACAGCCATGACTGAAATTTGCTTCCTTTTTCTGGTTCCTAATGACCCAAAGAGCAGATTTGGGAGGATTGCAGGGGATGGACACCCTAACCAGGATTTCTGCAGATGGTTTTCCACTCTCCAATCCATGCACACCACTGGATTTGAGGATGTCAAGAATGTCAGATACAATACATCAACACCTAAAGAAATCATAACACAATTCCAGCAGATTTTGTTTCCCTGAGCACCACAGAGATCACAGAAACTGCAGACAAAAATGAATTCCATGGCAAGACATCCAAGCTGCAGTTTGTGCCCCTAAATCCCCCTTTTCCTGGGAAAAACTCACCGAGGCACAGGCCAGGATCCCAAAGAACCCAACCTTCTGCACCAGGTTCTGCACAGCCAGTTTAGCCCGGGAAGCAAAGTCCTGCAAAAACAGGAAAACAAAGTTACTCACGAGGAAAACCCCACCTGAGCAGAGCTCAGAACGTGTGTGACTTCCAGGATTTCCTAACGAGGAACTGAGAGAACTTTTAAACCAGAAAGGCCCGTTTGAAACCCTGGGTTTAGAGGGACAACCGTGGTGCTCGGGGTGGAAATCTGACCACCCACATGCACTGAGTTTTGTTTTTTCCAAACCCTGCGAGTGGCACTAAGCTCCCACTGCTATGGAAACAGGTTTTCCAGTATTTATTTCCCCATATCTTTGGAATGCCAGTGCTGCTTATACCTTATTCCTTCAACAAGCAGAGGGAATTAATTCCTCCAATGCCATTTCCAGTGGTAAAAAGGTACTTTCTGAGAACAGAAAGAGCACAATAATCCCATTATATCCTCAGATCTGTTCTCCCAAACCCAGGATCTTAATCAAAATAGCCAATTCCAGGCACTGCCTACAACAGACTTGTAAAATTCATTAAAACCCAGAAAGCTGAGCCTAAATTACTTTAAAAGCAGGGAAGGTGCAGCCCCTGTGACTGGAGCTGCTCTGAACAAAGCTGCCTCCTTTTATTTTGTGATCAATCCTTACTCCTGAGGCTCAAAATTTGCCAAACACCCAGGAAACACTATAAAAAGCAAAAATCAAGATTCTCACAAGCAGTTTGTTTGAATGTGAGATGTGAATTTACAGGAGATAAAATTCTTTTGAAGCAAAACTGTCCAGAAAAATAAAAGCAAGGTCAGTGCTCCCTACTCAGCCTTGGCCACAACAGTTCCAGAAAGCTGGGAATCCTTGGGAATGGCAAACATTTTAAAATAATTATTCATTCCTTTTTAAAAACCTACAAATAAGCAATAAAATCCTGATTTACCAGGAGCAATGCAATAAATTACACAAGGAAAGGATTTAATCAATAATTAATGGTATTTTGAATTCCACCCTTTACTACTGAATTGTAGAATTTAGAATATCATTAATTATTGATTAAAGCAACTGCAGGGTAATCCAGAAAAATTACATTTATGCAATTTTAACTTTGTTAAAGTTCTGTTGAAACCTTAAATACTACACACCAATGCAAGAAAACTATAATTATTTGACAGTGCTCTTGCATATTATTTAAATTTTGAGCTGTAGAATTGACAAAATTTTCTATGGCAGATCAAAAAATAATAAATCTGTGATGAGACCATTTGCTTCTTTTTACACCCCTTTTTAAAGTAGAAACTTGCTTTCAAACAGTTTTAAATTCTCAATTTAAAAATAAAACAAAACGAAACAAAAACCAATTCTTACTGAAGTCAGAATAATTCTATTTATTGTATTTAATGCCTGGAAAAATAACTCACATTAAAACTGAAAGAAAAATGCCAAAGAAATGAGATTTCCTAAATCTTACAGTGGGACATTTTTAACCACAGGGGAACACAAAAACCCCCTAGAATATCCCATAAAGGTGAATCTGCACATTTTGACCAGGAGTTACATCTTGGGCTCGTGATTACAAAATGGAAGAGATCAAATATTCACTCTTTTAATGAAAATTTTCCCTGATATTTTCCCACTGAACTCGTAGGATCCTCACAGAACACGAGGGATTAAATTGAGCTTATTCTGGTAGGAAACAATCTGGAAAGTAAAATTAATTTTTTCATGTTTTTTTTTTTTCATTAAAAGAGCAAATTTTGACACAAATTGTTATAAACAACAAAACACAACAATTCAGACGACCAAGCCCAAAAATCTTGCGACATCCAGGGCAGCTCCTGCTCCAGCCCCAATTCCCTCGTGGTCATTTCCAAGGAAACAGAACCCAAAAAGGGGATCCCAGATCCAGTGGGACCCTCAGGATTTGGGATGGAGGGAATAAAATACCCAGGATTTTCCCCAAGGAAAACAACAACTCCCCAGCCAAGCACACGAGTGAAAAATCAATCTTCAGGACTTCTTTACCAATTAATTTAACACCAAAAAGTGCTAAACTAGATTTTGTCCTTGGGAAAGGTGTCCTGAAATAGTTCCCTCCTCAGGGATTTCTGTGTGACCAGGACATTTTCAGTTCCTATTTTCTCCCCCATTTCCCAAAGCTCACGGGGTTGGAGCAATATTTTCACATTTATAAGCCAATAAATATTTTTTCCTCGCAGCTCCATAAATCTAATGGCAAAGTATCTTTAAAATAAAACACTCCAAGACAATTATTCCAATGGCTCCTTGATTTATTTGCATGGAAGTTGTTTCTATTCTGATTTTAATTTATTCCCCCATTATCTTTTACTGTGTTGCTAATGCACTGTTGTATTCACTTTCACAAGCTGGAATTGGAAATAAACTCTCTAGCAAATGACCTATAAAGTAGTATTTGCAGCACAGCTGCTTTAATAAAATATATTATTGTAATTCTATATAAATTGACTGTATTAGGGTAAAGCACAGTGCACCATTTTAAACCAAATTTCTTAGAAAGAACCAGCTTCCCTCACCCACATTTCTCAACTGCTGCAAAATTCAAGGTTGCCTTGAAATTAATATTTCCCCTCCAGCTAAAAACATATAAAACATTAAAAACCTAATGACGAAGGTCTTTAAAAGAAGTTTAACAAGTTTTTCTCAAAAAAAACAACCCCAAACCGAAACCAATGTTGGAGCAATTTTTCTCACCTTATTAATTCATAACTTTATTTTTTAAAGTTATTACTCAGCTTGTTTCTTTGTTAAATTTTGGTTTTACATTGCCTATCACAAAGTACTTCATGAAAAGCAAAATTTTAAATTCCAAAAATTTCACTCAAGAACTTGTCATTTGTCTCCCTTTTTTCCAATCTTTCTAAATAAGCCCAAAGACAAATTCAAGATTTTTTTTTTACCTATTTTCTATGATCTAATGTAATCACAGCTATGAATAATTTGCAGGGAAATAAACCTACCAGGGTTGCAACAAAACTATGAATTCCAGCCTCAACATTTACTCTGTGAAAACAAGTTCAGAACTATTTCTCTTTGGTTCCTTCCTTAAATTTTGTTTGACAAATCTTTGCGACATCTGCAACAATAAAAAAGCCTTAAAAGTTTCATTTCTCCGAGAATACAATCCCCAGTTTCACAACTTTTACCTATTTCACAACACAATTTTTTTTTTTTTCTTTTCTAAAGCCTGCACGGGGAAGAATCTTTTCTCTATTTTTTTAAGCATTTGAAATAAAAGAAAGTAACTTACTGCTTTAAAGATATTATTATTTATATATATATATGAAAAAAGATAAAAGTTCAACTACTTACAGGCAAACCATTTTCCCCCCAAATTAAAGTTTCTAGACTGGACTGGCCTCTCAGCTAATTGTGATTCATTCTTTATAACATTTCAGGATGCTTTAGCTCACTGTGTCCCTTTCAGAGATGATTTATTTTTTTGGGGGTTTGGAAATAGATTTCCTGTGAGTGCCCCAGTGCAGGCAGAGGAAGGTTAAATGATTAAACATGACTTCATTGGGTTAATCATCAGATCCCAGGAACTGGGCTGGAACAAGAGGCACGGAAAGGTCAGGGATGATTCCCCAGGCCCAGCTGGCAGCTCGGGGTGGGGGGAATTGTCCTGGATCTGCTCAGCCTCGGGAAAAGGGAATTTTTCACCATTTGCTCGACCCCAGTGGCTCCACAGGACAAAAAACCCTCCCAAACTTCCAAAGCTAAAGGGATGGTAAAGAGAATTTACATGTTCTGCCACAGTGCTCCTCCTTTAAGTAGGCCCTGAGGAGCAGCTCTGTGTAAATGTGGACCTTTTATCCCTGGAAAAGTCCTTCCTGAAAGAGAGAATGGACAACCTTGTCTAAGTTCCAAGGCTTTGCCGCATCCCTCTGTTTTATTTGGTTTCCATTTTTAATTCAATCTCTCTCTTCTTTCTCCTTTCACTGTAAAGTTGGTGAGCTCCTCTGAATGTGAGGGAAGAACAAGCACCTCACCAGACTTAACTAACAAGCTCGAGGAAAAAAAAATAATTTTAATAAATAATTTTTTCCTCTTTTCTCTCTGTAACAGAACAGTCACAATTAGTTGTTCCCAGTGAAATTGTGAAGCCTCTTTTTTCTTGCTCTGCAAGTGCAGAGCTGGTTGATTGATCCACAGGAGTAGCTGGAGGTATCTAAAGAGCTCTGAATAATCAGAGTTGGACTGAATCCCACAGGAAGAACCTGTAACACTTCCCCAGCTCTGTTCTCTGAACTGATTATGCAATGTGACAGTTCATTTTCGAACAGTTGCAATCAGATTTTAGGAGCACCGAGAAACCAACGGCTCCCATCACATCCCAGCTCAACCTCTGAAAAGCATGATCCAGATTCCAGGGACTTGAGGCCTGGAAAAACTTCTCTCCCATTTCTTTTCTGCTGTAAATACCTCAAGCACTTTACAAATACCTTGGTAATATTGGCAGATTTAACACAAAGATGAGCATTATTTCCACTACTGCTATATTAAAAAAGTTGAATTATCCAGATAACCATCTCAAGAGGAGAACATTTTTTTCCCCCTAAAGATTGAAGACTATGTATGAAGCCACCATTTAGATCACCAAAATTATAGATTCCTTAACATTTAAAGAGCTGCCTACAAAGACAGTGCCCCTCTTTATGTAAAAATCCGAGTTATGTTAAAAATGAGCTGCACAGTATTTTGTTTCTTCTGGCTGTCTGTCACAACACAATGGAATCAAACACAACTTATGGGAGAATGACCATTTGTGGTCAGGCAATGGATTCCAGGATTTCAGAGCACTGGGAGGAATTATTAACTCCTTGGAATAACGCATTGACTGCAGGGGAGCAGCTGCAAAGAAGTCAGAGAGGTCCCTAAGGCTGGGAGGTCACAACACATCCCTGCAAATGGTTCAGCACTCAGTGACCAAAAACCACTGCTCAACCCTCCCCAAAACATCAAAGGCAGCAGATCCCACGAGTAAGTTACAAGCAGGAATATTGTGATAGCAGCTCATGGATCTTTGTCCCAGCTTTCTCCAAAATACTTGCAGTTACATGCAAACAAGGGGCAAACTAAAAGGGGATATTTCCTTCTTGATGTCTGCAGAGCAGAGGGTGTGAGGGGTAAGGATTAGACTTCCTTATCATCCAAAAATCTGGGAAAAAAAGGTCCAGTCTGGGAAATCAGACCCCCAGAAGAGGAAGCTGGAAAGTTTTCAAGGATTACTGAAAGCAGTGAAGGGATGGATGGTGGCAGAACTAAGCAAGCACTGTCTGATGAAAAAAGGGATTTACACCCAACAGAGCATAGGACAGACATTCCAGATTCTAAATAAGTTTCACTTCATGAGAAGTCTGGGTTTTCTGAGACATTAAATTCTGGAAAACGAATTGGGTAATCATGGAAAAGTTGCAAGAGAAAAGGACGCCGATGTTGAACATGAAAACAGTTTTAAAAAGGACAATATGAAGGCAACCAAACAGCAATAAAACAGCCTGGGCTTCTCCGAAGAGCTGTGGAAAAAAGAGAGGAGCACCCACAAAGCCTCATTAAACACTCTGTGCTGGAGATCTGAGGGCTTGAAATTGGTCAGACTTCAATATTCAGAATATTTGTAGGCAACGATGAACAACAGTAAATATCACAGACAAATCTCGAGTCAACAAGAAATTAAATCTACAGGTGGATTCTTCTACTGGCCATTCTGAGGATGAGAATGCAGGACACAGATTGTGAGGGATTTATTTCCACATCTAGAGGAGAACATATTCTTGAGGGTGGTTGCATGTTAAGGTTAAGGGGTGATGCTGCAATCCAGAGATAATCAGGAGGATGCTCATCTTGGGGACTTCATAAACTCAGACATGAGTAACTCCAGTTAGTTCAGGTCAGAAAACCTGAAGTTCTTCTATAGAACATACAATTAAACCCATTGTCCTCTTATCAGATTTTAAAAGTGATGTTAGAAAAGACAGACAAAAGAAGCCACAGAGCTGAATCCTTTGCAAGTCCTGTGGGAGCAGAGACAACAGAGGGAAGTGTCCATTCCAACAGCAGGCTTGGCTTTCCCTGGTCATTTAATTTTAGCCTGTCTTGGAGTTAAAGTGTGAAACTTCCCAATTATGGGTCCATTTTACGGTAAATAAGATCTCCCCATTAACAGGAGCAGGAATGAAGTCAACCAGCTCTGGATCAGTCCATTAGTTCCACTACGAACTTCCAGGTATTTTCTTCATTTCATTAATCATCTGTATCATGGTAGGAACTTTTTATTTCCCTCTTTTCTCCCTCCCCCTTCCCAAGGGAAGAACCAGCAAATGCTTCTTTACAGCAAACTGCATCTCAGGAGCTTTAATTTCAAGATTCTAGACTGTTACAATCCACACTCTAGTTCGGAAGGGAAATACCAAAAGGAACATGGATTATAAGGCTCAGTGAGCTCTGTAACTCAAATTTCATGCCAGCTTTTTCCACAGCTAGAACCGAAACCCTCAGGCTTCTATATAAAAAGTCCTTTTGCTTCACACACTGTAAGAATAAAGAAATTTCGTAAAGAATGAGACACAATTAAAGGAAACAGCCTAAAGGAAGAGGAAGGAGCATGTCCTCTCAGCCTTATCAGATCTGTCCTGCAGAGCTGTAGCCCCTTTAACCACATCCCCTGCCACCTCTGCTCCTCACAGCAGCAACGTGTCCACTTTGACACTCTGCAGCTTTCCAGCCCTGCACAAAACCACGAAATAAACTGATTTCTTTCCTTGCTGAACAGCCACTTTCTATTCACATCTCGCAGGAGACCTGGCAGAGCAGATCCTGCAGCCCTTTTTCAGGGAAGGGAGCTGTCAGTGGGAACGCCAGCAGCACTGGAGGAGATTTCCCAGGGAGGCTGTGCAGCCTCCAGCCCCGGAGGGCTCCAGGACCAGCCCAGACAATGCCCTGAGGAACTGGGCTGGACTCAAAAAAAAAAAAAAAAAGTCGGACTAGAAACTGCCTCAGGTCCATCCCAAGGTGAACTTTTCTGTGATTCCATGACAAGATACTACAGCCACAGGCAGGGAGATGAGTGGAGTAAAGGAACAGCCCAGCACGCCCCAAAACCCCACTGCAGCTGCTCATTTATCTCAAAGCTACAACTGCAATCAGTTATTGTGGCCACAGAACTGCCAATTCCACAATATTGTTAATTTTTAAAAAAACCCATTCTAAAGAATCAAGCCCTATTTTGAGGTAGTTTAAGATCCAGACGTTGTAAGGAAGGAATTTTTGATAACCAGTCATGAAAATTGACATTTTCACTCTCTGACAAACCTGAGAACTCAAAGCCATCAGCACTGAAAAAAAATACTGTTTCTCCACACGGGACTTAGACATAAGTTAAGGATTAAAATAGAATGGAAGTGAGGAACTTCTGACACAGCTGACAAAGCCTTTAGCACACACAACCTCTCAGCCCAGATGTGCAACCTCTCCCCTATTCTCCCTGGAAGGGACAGAGGCTCCCAGACAGCTCAGAGAAGTGGTCTGCATACCAGACTCTTGTACAACACAGATATTTAAACAGCGTCTGGAGCAGGGGAAAAAAAAAGCAGCCATTTTCTTGATTATGATACTACGATGAATTTCTATCAGTTATTGAAGGTTGTCCTTGAAAAGACATTTAAAACAGCTTTTCTGACCTAACTTTTGATCATTTATTCGTCTTTCTCAGAATGTTGAGGAGTGAAATATCAAGTATTTAGGGCCAAATTTTCCCCTTAGAAACTTGTGTTGAGTATTCCCAACACACAGAGAACAAGGCAAGCAAATCCAATGGCAGAATTCAACCACCTGCTTCTCCACAACTGCTGTGCAAATGCAGCTTCCAGCATTTCCAATACACTTGGTGACATTATTTCTCATTTCTGTTGCAAAGTGGGAGATTTGTTACTGAGAAAATCCTCCTGACCTAATACTTAGCGAAAATGTTGCAAAGTAACCCAGGTTTTCTCACTGCCTGGGTGATTTCTGATGTATGTACTTACACACTGAACATTTAAAATAATTTTTTAGGGAACAGACACAAAGAGCCCTTCAAAGCAGGATTCAAAAAGTCATCTCCAGTCACCATTAGTAATTAGTGCAATGCTCTGTGCTGGTTTTTCCTTATCCGTGAGCAGGTGTGCAAATGAATAGAACAATGTGGGCACGTTCTCCTGCCAGTGCCCAAAGAAATCCAACCAGGAGGTGCTTTACACATTCCTTACTCACAGCTCTCATTGTCTTCCCTCTGCCTGTTTTAACTCTTTGCTACCTCTTTTCTCAGGAAGTGCTCGAGATCAAGTTCTCTTATTCAAAGCTGTCATTGACTCATTCCAAAAACTTATTTTAAACACGGTAATTTTGGAGAACAGTTCAAAACTGAGCTGTTACTCAGTGTATCCACTGCTTGTTATACTGTCTGTGAAAACACGCTGTCACTTTGCCACCTCACTCCCCAGCACTCGTGGGGAGTTTCTGAAGTGCAGCCTCAAGGTTTGATGGGTTCTGAATTTCCATTTAATTAAATGAAAGAGGGAAGAAACCTCCCCTGCAGCTATCAACAAACACAGGCATCAAACTTGAGGAATGCAGGGTGTGAGGAGCAGCCTCCTGGTGACCACCCACAGCAGCAACGTCCTTGTGCAGCACAATTAATAAAGAGAGGAAGCTGATGAGGAAAGGGAAGGCTGAGCAAGAGAGAGGATGAGTGGAATTGGATGTTCAGTTCAAACAAGTGATTTCTGGGAAAGCAAAAAAAGGAAAAAAAAAAAAAAGAAGTCAAGGTTTCCCAGTTATTGTACATGACCCTTCCGCTTCCATTTTTATGATAAATGCTTTATAAAAACCTGCTTGTGGTCTGCTTTAACTTCTTTTTTCTTGTACCGATTACCCTTAAACGCTGATGCTTAAACAAGCCAGCAGCCTTTTCAAGCAGGAACTTATCAGCTAGGAGCTGCTGATTTAATCACGGGAGAGATCCGTTTTTAATTTGGCCATCTTTAACGCCGCTAATTAAGCGCGATTTCACCCATTAGTCGCGCCTAATCATTCCCCGCGAGTGAAGTCAGTGTCGTGTCAGAACACAGCGCTGGCTTCTGCCGGGTGTGGCACGGACTTTGTTCTGCCCCTGCACAGAGCAGCCCCACGTGCAGAGGTGGAAAAGCAGCCCAGGGCTTTCAGAAAAGCTTGGGAAGACGCGTGTGACTGTCACCACCACGGAGTCCACGGGTTTAACCCCTTGCAGGGAGCAGGAAGGGGCTCGGTGGAACTCCTGACGCAACCAAAGGCAAAGGCGGTTGCAGCTCGGTTGAATACAAACCCTCTCGAGTCCACGTTGACAAATTCTTTAACAAGCCCTGTGGTTACAGGGAAGCTGGTTTCAGTCTGACTCACTCCTGTTCAAACAGTTTACTGGAAATGGAGGGGAGGGGGAATTTTCAGAGAAGTCATGTGATGGCCAGACAAACCACAACCAGTAAAGGTTCAGTGGAGGCAAAAACAGGTCCCAGCAACGACTGACAGCCAGTGTGCAGATGGCACTCAGTCATTTCCAAACCAGCCCTGCTGCAGCTCGGCATTTCTATGGAGTTAACCCTTCTCCCAGCCTGTATTCTTCCCGAGGCTTGGAGAGTAAACAAACAGCAGTGGCTGATAGTAACATAGGCAACTAGAAAATATTTTTACATGGAAATTTGGCTGCAGCGAGGCTGCACAGAAGCAAAGCCCCGATGTGTAAATCATTAGTTCTTAAAGAAATGCCACTTAATGAAGCCAAACACTCAGAGCCATTAAGGATTAGATATGCAAAGATATCAGTACTTTCCCCTCTTAGCAAGGAGTACCAGGATACAGCAAGGCCCACGCACTGTCACTGAGTACCCTGAGGGAAGCTGGCACCAAAAGCTGCTTTTTCACTCCTCAGCTTGAAGTGTTTCAGCATGACAGAGAAACGAGAAAAATTACCAACCGGCAGCTATTAAACTGGCAAAAGAGAGTCCCTGCTCATGTGTGTGGGGACACAAAACTGCACGAAGTGTCTGTGACTGTGTCATTACCAAAGTGCTGCCCCAGCACTGAGCAGCGGATTCACTTCCCCTAATTGAGAGGCTGCTTTGAATGGAGATACTCCCTGTGGCTAAAAGGGGAGCTCTGATAAAACCCTCTTTCACTCTGGAATTCGACTGGAAGAGAGTTAACAGCAGCTGAGATGCCGTTTGAAACGCTGGTGGGTTCTAAACGCTGCCTTAAGTATGAACAAACCCGAGCAGAGCTGCTCTGTCGGGCGTGCTGGGCTCTGCCTTGTGGCAGCTCTGGGGACAAAGAAAAGCCACCTCCCCTCTGCAGGGCATGGCCACGAGGCAGCTCTGACACTCCCTGCACGGAGCTGGGACTCACTGGTGAGCACACAAAGGGACACGGAGGAAGGAGAAGTGAGCGTTCCTTTAAAATAAGGGGCTTTTTCTCGAGTGTGCTAATGGAAAGTACAGGACAGACACATCGGCTGCAGGTTAATGAGCTCTCTCCAAGGCCAGCACAAGGAGACAGGTCACTCAGATCTGAGATTCAGGAGAGAAAATCCATCAACAGACTCTTTAAAGGAAATGGCATTTTACTCTGAGTAACTCTGAATGGAGCACTAAACCTTTACGCTGTTTAATCCTCTTAGGTCCCTGTTTTGGCTGGTTTTTTCGTGGCCCAGCCAGGAGCATATTCCCCCTCCCAGATCCTTGAGGCTGGATGCTACAGCCACGATCTATTCTCACCAGAGAAGATGCTCATCTGCTTCTCCAAATTACCATTGTTTTTGAGAAGCAGCAGCAACGAGCTCTCTGAACAACACAGACGCAGCAAAAACGTCAAAGCAGCTGGCTCTGCCTCGTAAGCAAAGAGCAGCTCAGCCCTTCTTCAAAATCCAACTCCCATTCCCAAACCTTTCCAGAAAGAGACCTTTACACTGAAAAAATGCTCCTGTCACTTGACATCAAGCATTTGCAGCATCCCCAAGGCACAGGACACTTGTCACAGCCCTCGTGTGAGGCTTCCAACCCAGCAGAGTGGGAGAAAGCTGATGGAGGTAATAACAACTGTTAATGAGCAATTTAAAAATAGACATCACCACTGCTCATGAATACAAATTACAGGGCAAAGAGTGATAAGCTATGCTGGAGATTGGGATTTACAGAGGTCATAGGAAAGGCAGGCCTGTCTCCCACAGACATCCAGAGAAAACATGATTGAAGCCAAAAGCAAAAAGGAAGTCACATTAGCAAATGGAAAAAACTGAACTGTCAGTTTTATGAGCACAATACAATTTAATCGGATTGTCAAAGCCTCATGTTAAAAGAGTTTATAGAAACCAAACCACAAGTGGAGTTTGAAAGGTTTTTTTTTTTTTCCCTGGCCATCCATCCACAAAACAACACGCTTCAATCCAAACTCAATTGCCAAGAAAATAAAATCAAAAGTACTGGTAAATAACGGCATCATTTTTCTTCATTAATTCCACAAGGCCATTTGTTTACTCCGGGCAGTCAATACAGCTATAGTTTGGCCTGGCCTGACAAAATGCTCTCTAGCAAAAATTTTCCTCCCAAGAATCTCACTGTGCGTTCTGGAAACCATCTCTGGCTGCTCCCACAACTGTACACACATATAATTTGCTGGGAGAGTTTCAGTAAACACAGATACTGAAGTCATGTATTGAACTGGTTTCGTTGCTGGTTTTTTTTACCACAATTTGATTTTCATACAGTTAGGGGATTACTTTGCAAAGCAAAGATTGATGGGGGAGTAAAGAACAAAGCAGATTCTTTTCTTTCCCCTGCTGCATCTTTAAAAAAATAGAAGAATTTACTATTTATAATAGCAGAAAAATCCTTTGGAACCTTCTAGTAGGGGGAGGCTCTCGGGAAACACAGGGTTTACTGTTAGAATTACTAGATTGCATTCAGTATTTCCAGACAAACCACTTTCATGGAAAAGCTTCATCCATTTTTTTTGAAGGAGGGAAAAAAAAAGGTATATATTTATCTCCAGAAAATACCCTGGCAGAGGAGTTTAAAGACATCAGTGCATGGTAAATAGCATCTGCTAGTTTTTAACAGCAGTCTCATGACCCGTTTCAACTTAGTGGCAGACAAAACAGGATAAGAAGGAAAAATACAGAGGGAAAAATTCAGTGGCAAGCAGCACGAGGAAAAAATGTTTAGTTCCTTCTAAAACACTATCAGGAACTTGTGACCAGGATGCAAACTCCTGACCTGAAGGAAAAATTATCCACAGCAGTACCTGACTGATGTGCAGCATCAGTTGCAAACTGTGCACTATTTAACCCCATGAGAAAATAAATGACAAGAGCCACAAAAAGGGACTTGGGGCAGTTTTGCTGCATTTCCACATCATGAAAAATGTTTCCTCAGGCTGATGAACGGGTCATGCACTGGTCCCTGAGGGTGTCAGTGGCAAGGCAGGCAAATGTCATCTGAAAGGGATGAGCTGAGGCTGAAAATCATCTGCTGGCCCAGGGGGGCTTTAAATGCAGCCAGAACCACCAGGATTATGAAACAGCAGCTCCTCTGCCCCTGCTTTCCCAGCCCAGTGTCTCCCTACCTTTACTGTGCTGTTCTTGGAACTCTAAATAATTGCAGTACTTGTAGCAAATACTTGGCTGCACTATTTTATCTGCTTCAACAAGCTGCATTCTTGTCCTCCCATCACCACGGGCATCTCTACCCAGTGCAGGATCTTTTCCCATCCCTGGGAAGTCCCTTGTGAACTCACACCAACTGATTTTTTGGCCCCTTCTCGTTTAATTAGGGTGGTTATTTACTCCCTGTTAGTTGCTCTGTGTTTTATTAATTCTGTTGTTTTGCACGCTGTCCTTACTTGTGCAGTCTCTGCGTGTTCCAGCATCTCCTCGAATTCCTGGTACTCCTCATCATCAGGTTCAGCACCAGAGAGCCGGGCTGCCCTCGCCATAAAATATGGGGGCAGCTCCCCAATGGCTGTACCAGCACCCTGGGAAAAGAACAATCCTGATTTATTTTCCTGTTTATTCCCAAACACAAACCACGTGACACGCACAAACCCCGTGGCCACTCTCTGAGCCGACGAGAGCAGCTGTTTGGAGCAGTTTGTTTCCATCCACCAGGTCAGAATTCCCATCATTTCCAACAGAATGCTGTTCCCTTTGAATCCCTATTTCCCTTTCTTTTCCCCGTGCAGGGGAAAGCCTGGGGGTTGCAGGGTCAGGCAGACACGACCTGTGCATCCCTGGGGCCCCGTGGAGCGGCGCGTGGCCGGAGCCGTGGGAGGCTGGAGCTGGTGGCCCTGCTGTCCCCCACGGCCCTGCTGCTGTCCCACACATCCCTGTCCCACACATCCTGAGTCAGCACTGCTGGCTCACCCCACCACATGATGCCAGACACATTCCCCAGCATGTGACAGCCCTTGATCCCCAGGGGCCTTCAGAATAACCCGGGAGCTCCTCCCCGGTGCTGTCCCCGAGTTTTGCTTGTTCAGTCATGAGACTCCGGGCAAGTGTTTGTTAGAAAACAGGCTCAGGTTTTACTACAGCAAGGAAAAAAAAAGTTTAAGCAAAGCCTGAGCTGGAGTTTTCCCCTCTCCTTCAGCTGGGATAGCTGGAGCCAACCCCAGATGAAAGGACGGCTGCTTTCTCACCGCAGGAAAATTGTATTTGTTTTCTCAGGACATCAAATGACTCATTTCAGTCTTGTGGGTAAAGGCAGCTTTAGCTTAACCAAGGGAAAAAAGGGAGACAGCTAAGATTGAACATATGGATAAACAGAGGCTAATGGAACAGGAACTTGGAATTAACTCAGGATGGTTTAAATTTAGGGCAGGTAAGAGACAATAGTTGGGCACGGCACGGGAATGTGCTCCCTGCAGATGGCTTTTCTCTCCCAGGGTCAGCAGTGAGTAACAAATGCTTTTCTCCTCCTTTGAAGCAACGTGAAAGCTTTTCAATTTCCTTTGTTCCTGCTCTATACACAGCTGCAAGCAAGAATTCCAGCTGCTGTGGATATTCCAAATCAACAGGTTGTGGTTTTAAATACCACCGCAGTTACCCAAGCTGTTAAATTCTCAGTTTAAGCACCCAAAGTGCACAGCCTCAAATGTTTATGCCCTTGTTTTCCACAGAAAAAAAAAATTTAAATGACTGCAACAAGCTGAACTTCATTAGTCTGCATATTTCTGGCACGAGGGGAAGATAAGCCTGAAAACAGTAGCAACAACACTTCAGAAAAATTAACTTGAGGTTACGTTCTCAGGGTGATGCAAGAAGAAAAAGTCACATTGCTCCTCCAGGCTCTGCCAATTTGCTTTGGCTTCGTTCTGTGCACTGAGGAAGAGGTTTGCATGTGTGTACTGGACATGAACTTTCTTTAAATTGGATAAGTCACATGCTCATTATTACAAAACATTTCAGAAGTACAACAAAAATCATATGATTTCATGTCTGCTGGAGATAGGTACCTTAAGTGCATAAAAGCAAAAAAACCCAAGCAATTAAGGACTCCAAACCAGTAACTATTTAACTGCTTTTTGTAACATTAGATATTTTCACCATTTAACTCTGAATGCCAGTTTTACATGGAGATTCCTTGGACTCACAACAAACTGGAAAGGCAAATGCTAATCAAAATTCTTTTACATTCAGAAAAGGAAACTGGGAAATGACTCCACTAGAAAGAGTCTTTTAAACAGATTTGATCCTGCTCAGGACACAGGCTGCCTGTTCTGCTAATCCCCAGCAATTAAACATTTTTATTCTTTCCCCTTATTTCTTGTAAAAAACCAAAAAGGCTGCAACACATTAAAAATATAGGGCACTATTGAATTCCTCGTCCCTGTGGGATGGGAGGCTGTGAAAACTGGCATTCACCTAAGAGATTGTTTCTGAGCCCTTCTGCAGGCCAGGGCTGCTGGAGCCAGCTTTTACAGGGCTTGAAAAAAGCATCATTTTCATCCCACCTAATAATTCCTTGGGCACAGGGATATTTAATCCTCCTAACACTCATTATCAGCAGGAACGGCCATCACCGACGTGCTGGGCACTAGGAATGATTTTAATCTCTGGCTGAAGTTGGCTGCTGATGGTTTTGTGACCCTTGTGCAGATAAATCCTCACATTTCGCCCCACAGGACACTCAGCCTGGGCAGCTTTACAGTCACAGCTCTGCAAAGTCATCCTGGGATGACTGGCAAAAACCAGCCTGTTCACTTTCTGGAAGTCACCATTATCTTTTGCTAAGTGGACATTCAAAGTAAGAGTGACAGAATCAAAAAAAAGTCTCTTCCACAGCTTCCATAAGAAGTGAGCTGGAATTAGGACAAAAGAAACACTCTGGAAGCAGCAGCAGCAGTTGCCAACTTGATTTGGCTTACAGGAAATTAGCAAGCAATGTTTATGTACTCACGAAACATTCCAAGAAAGCATAACATTACACGAGACACCACGGGGAGACAGAGGATGCTCCCAAGGGAAAATCCAGAGGAGACAGAGTTCAGTGCAAAGGTAGCTGACAGGGAATTTGAAGAAGGGGGGGAAAGGGTGAAAAAGTGGGATGCAAATGTTCTTATTGCCTTGTTCTTTCCCTAATCTAATCCAAGGAGCTCAGACCACGAAAGCACTGCTTGTTCTCCCTCATGGCTGCTCTGGAGGACACGAGATTCCAGAGGCTGTGACTCTGTTCACTCATTTCTAAACTTAATTCTCCTCATAGCTCAGTTTTTACATGCTGCAGATGAAGCAAGAGATGTTTACCCTCAGCTGCATTTCTATTTTGCAACCCTAGAAACGTAGCTGTAAATGCCATTTTTATTGCTTGTCTCCATTAAATGGATTTCAGCAGAGGGGAATGAGGAAGAAAATAAAGAGAAATCTTATATATATTTACAGTCTTGTAAGTATTTGTATGTTTAGCTACTTATTGAGCATTCAGGCAATTCTGGCTTTTCATTAGGAGTGAAATTTAAGCTGTACTTTGCTCTTTGACAGGGCTGTGAGTCCACTTTCTCTGTTACTATTTTGACTTTAGTCTGTAAATTCACACAACCTGACTGGAATTTTTGTAACGAACACAACTGCTGCTATTTAAAAAACTGTAGTGACCAGTTGCCTTGTGTATTAAAGAATACCAGGGAAGGCATCAGATACTGTTTTTAGAATTTCCTTTCTCTGCATTTGAATTGGACAACCAAGAATTTAGTAATTAAATCATCAGCTAGGACAGGAAGTCAGCAGCAAAATAAAGTTAATTTGGCATGTAGTTCACAGCAGATGCATCTGTGTAAACTGCAACTCAAAATGATCTACACGTAATGAAAAAACCAGCCTGGCTGACCAAAATCCTCCAAAAATTAAACTTCTACAAGAAGCTGCAGAGAAAAAAAAGAGGAAAACAGAAAGGAAGTTCCAGTGACAGCGTTTCCTAAGACCCTGATTCACTTAAACAGGAAAAGCAGCTCAGCTTTTAACTGAAAAGTGGAAACAGGCAAAGAAGCAGAAATAAAGTATTTAAAAATGCGCAAATTAACACTTTTAAAATTGAATCCAATTTACTGCTGCAGCTCAGAGCAAGCTGTGAGATGAGGGCCTGAGTCCTGAAGATGAGGAACTGCACCTTCACTCCTATTACAGGCCCAAAATTTCTGGAATTATTTCTTGCTTCGACCTGAGAGCTGCCAGATCATCTGGGGTGCAGACACCCTTCCTAAAATTTACTTTTTACACCAACAGCCTTCAAGTTTTCTGCTGGCATTTAGCAAACAGCACTGCAGCTGATAAAAATAGCCCAGGAATATCCAATTAAAAAGCATTAAAATGATCAGGGCTAAAAGGTTCACCAGGAAGGCAACTTTTCACATTACCCTGGGCATTGTAAACCATCATTATTTTGCTAACTGAGGAATTTTTGCCTATTGCTGGCCACAGAAATTAAATACACCAATGGAAATTGCAGGTTTTTTAAAGAAGCCTTACCCACATGCAGGCCTCCAGCCTGACTTTTGAGATGATTGCCCACAAGGAGATGGAGCCTTCAGTTGTCTCCTCCTCAGGGCAGATAATTTGATCCGGGTAAGGAGGCTCAGGGAAATTCACAGAGTTACATTCATAGGCAGCAAGAGTGACTGAGGCTATGTGTGGACCCTGAAAAAAACAAAACAAAACAAAACAAATTTCAATTGTATTTTATGTGAGTTAGAATAAAAGTTCAAATCAGCCCCCCTCATTTGTTCCTAGGCTAAAACTCAGTGCCTCTCACTTTGGTCATTGATAATGCTATTTATGTAAAATTCTTGTTTGTCTGGGTTTTTTTTTAGACCACCTGAATTGCAATGTTGAGCTATTAATGTACTTAAAAAAAATTAAATCTTTCTTTTGATCCACCAAAATGTTAGGGAGCCTTTCAGCTTTTGCCCTGCCACTTATGAGGTTGCCAAGGAGAAGTAAAAATCCTTACTTCTTAAAAAAACCCAGGACTTTTCAAATATTTTACAATGTTCTCCTTAAGGTATTTATGACCTACAGCTTTATTAGAGGAGGTGTGTTCCCTACTGCTGCTTTTAGAGGATTAGGCATTTAAATTATATATTGATTTGTTTTAATGACTGGGTTTAATGACATCTTGCAGCAGACTTTCTTAACTTCTGGATTTTTCTCCAACAAACAGTTGTTTAATTTGTGTCTGATTTTTCTGTGTAAACAAGAAAGTGACCTCACTGCTGTTTGCTAAAAATCGTTTGAAATGTAACTCAAAACTTAAACATTATTTAAATACCATTGAACCGAATTAATTTTAGTCTCCATCTTACATTGAAAGATTTTTTCGGACAGACCTCCAAATAAAACGAGCATCAAAATCTATTCAAGAAATGAGCTGCTACATAGTTTAAAAACCTGAAAGAATTGCCATTATTTTTAATACAAAAGAACTGAGAAGCAATTCAAACAATCTGAACACCAGACATTGTAGCTAAAAAACAATCACTTAACAAAGGTCATGGAAACACTGTCCAGGGAAGAGGGAGGGAAAAGAAATAAAATTACTGCATAAAGTGAGGTCTTTATGTAAAAACCACAGATTTAAACAAATCCTGAAGTTTCATTATGTGCAGAACAAATTACACAAACCTTAATTTCTGCTGTTCATTATTTGATGGGTTTTGACATCGTGCTGGGAAATACTGCCAGCAATTTTCTTCTGTGTTTTTATCTGCAATCTTAATTTATTTTCATTTTATTAGAGCAAGAAGGGAGCTTGATCCCCCCCCCCAAAGAAAATCAAAGCTCAGTTTATTACAGAGCAGAGGGAAAGTGTGACAGAGCTGAGCCCTGCCCTTGCCTGCACAGGGAGCTCTCTTTGAAATGCGGCAGCCAGGGACACATCCAGCCCCCAAAAGCTTCATTTGCACATTAAAGGGTGAAATTCCACCGCAGGTCCCACACAAAAGGGGAAGCTCCATCACTCCTGGATTTGCTGGGAAGATGAGGTTCACTCCCCAACATTTCAGAGCACTGGACTGAGGCAATCACATCCACACTGTGATTTTTCGGTGGCAGCGAGTTAAGAATGTTGATATAAAATACCAGTTATATTTTCTGTATGGCAGCTGCAGCTCCTGTTGCCATATGCAAACAATTCAAAATAAACCCATTCTTCTGGCATGCAACTGGTAAGGGACAAGCTGCTCTGATAGCAAGAAAATTCTTTTATTTATTCCTTCTTACTTTACAGGAGACTGATTCCAAGTGCTTGGGTGTATTTTGGATTGCAGAAATACAAAGTGAGATGATAAATGAGGCACAGTCTCTCTTGGGGAGAAGAAAAAGGTTCACTGAAATAAAACTGAAAATAAGAGATCCAGAAATTGATACACAAGAGTGATTTTGATATGGAAGGGAGAACAAAGACTGGGTAAATGAACCAAAGAGTAATAATTTATATCATCAATATTTCTATAGGCCCCAGTGGCAATAAACTTCTTGGTACTTGCAGTAAGATCATCTCTGTCCACAGCAGCTTCAGAGCTAAATAAATAAATAACATCTCTCTATTTCACTCACTGAGAGCAGATGCAAAGAGAGTTGAAACTTCCCTAAAATTCTAAAGTATATTTATGGCAAACCTGGGAATCTCTTTCTCCACTCTGAAATTTGGGGAATTTAGTCCCATCCCCTGCTTGCCCCTCCCGAGGTCTGACAGCTACCTTGGGACAAAAAAAAAAAAAAAAAAAAAAAGGCCTCAAGCCATCATCCTAAAATGAACGGTTTTCACCTGCAGAAATTTGCAGTTAAACCCTCCTGAAAGGCAGATTTGCATGGAGGAAATTCCCCTGTGTTTGAGCTGTAAATGACCATTCCCTCCGTGTGGGAATCCAGAGGGGTGGCTTCCAATTCCACAAAATTTGGAATACACACCATGGCACAGAGAAACTGCAGCCAGCTTACTTAAAATAGCAAGAGACAAATTTAATCACTTCTATCAGTAGTGATTAAAGGTTTCAGCATCACTCAAATTTCTTCCCAAGGTGCACCCAGGGTGGATAAAGCAGATCCTAAAATCCCAGGGGAGCACACAAGGACAAAATGCCCAACTGGAGATGCTGCAGGAGCTTCTCCCAGCGGAGCTGCCACCCTGGAAGTGGCTGAACAACCTCAAAACCCTCCTGTTGAGAGCCCTCCCAGCCTCAACAAATGTCTGCAAAAGGAAAAATTTCACAGGGAGCAGCCAATGGAAAAAAAAAAAAAAAGCATTTCACAAAACAGCTGCGAACGGCCACCTGAAGGCCAGGCCAAGGGAACAGAACTCTCCCAGAGCAATGTAAACAATTCTATAATGGAAAAAAGTTGGAGTGGTGGAAGCCACAGAAGCCACATTTGAACTGGAATGAGGAATAAAGCACAAATGGTTCGTTCAGAGTGATGAGGTGTGGGATGGAACCGGAGCGAGCCGAAGGGAAGCAGAGCAATCCCGTGTCCTCCTCCCGTGTCTGGGTGTCCTGAGGGACATAGGGACACTGTCCCTGGCTTGGCAGGCTCACAGCAACACCCCCAACATCTGCTTTTGGAGCTCCCCCAAAGCCCTGGTTACCAAGCACCTCCAAACAATGCTTGGCTGGACAGGCCAGGGCTGCAGAGGGCTGGGAGGAGAACAGGAGGCTTGGGGGGGTTCATTTCTGTTTAGTGATGGTTTAACTCTGAATGGAGCAGCTTCTAACAGGCTCCAGGTGCCACCTTTGGAAAACCCCTGACTATAAACCCAGGAGGATTCATTCTCATCCAGTTTTTTAACCCTCTTCGCAAATAACACCTCCTCCACCCTCTCCTCCTCCTCTGCGTGGGGCCGCAGGAAGTTCTGAGTGTTTTGCCTCCCTGCAATAGTTCAGTTTGTTTCAACACTTGGGGAAGTCCTCTCAGTCGTCCCCCCCTGGACTGTGACTGCAGCTCTACCTTCGAAAAGGGCATTTGCAGAACTGCTTCAAACTCCATCACACCAAGCACTAAATCCCAGGAGATTTAGACGTGCTCCTTGCCAAACCAGGAGAAGTCACTGAAACTCAAGGCATGTAAGATCCTGAACACCAACTGTCTTTCCCTCACCCCCTTCCAATGATTTTTTCTTTTCCTTTTAAGCTGCAGGAGGCACTAACAAAGGATGGCAGAGAAGAAATGGAGAAAACATTCTGCTGACTCGGGTGAGAAACATTCGCTCGCCACTGCTGGCGACCAGAAGGAGCCTGTGGTCAGGCCGGAATGTGATGTGTTAGAAATATCTGTACAATTTGCAAATCAAACAAGACAAGATTTGGTCATGGAGATGAACTCAACATAAATCTATTTCTTAGCGACAGCACTTCAGGGGAGTTTGGAAATCCCTGTGTGCACAACCCCAACGTCTCAGAGAAGGTATCTTCGAACTCTTGAACTCACAGGCCTTCAAAGGAGTTTTATCCCACTGACTGAAGGCACCCAAGTTGAAATGGCACAGAAATAAGTTACTTAAAATGATGTATTATGAAATTTCTAGAAAGTAAAGATTTTTTTGTCTATAAATTATGCTTGGAAATTTATCTGTGGAAGTAAAAAGAGACAGCAGCCACATGTAAAAAAAATCACGAGTTAAAATCCTTAAAAACATGCTGATCTGTATAATTCTTACAGCAGAAAGTCTTTACCATAAGGAAAAGTGACTGAATATCCAATTAAAAATGAATCATATTTTCACATTATTAATCATTCTGAGCACCTGGACTGGGAAGTCAATTAAAGCTCCAAACAAATCCTGTATCAAGTACTGGTTTCTCACATGCCCCTTCACAGAACAGCCAGGCTGCTCAAGTGATACAAGAACAACCACATCTAATTTTAACCTTTTATTTTGGGGGAAGATATAATTTTAGACTGGCTTTAATTTAGAAGCATTTCTCAAAGAAAAGTGATATGTCTGCCAGCAAGACAAATATTACCCTGAACTCCTTGCTGAACCTAATGCACTAAAAATCTGTTTTCCTCCATGGATACGCTGCTTTTCACACTGGGTTCAAGACTCAGCCCTTGCACAGGGGGGGAACACGTCATGATGCATTTGATGGAGATAAATTGGAAAAACAAAAGCTTGCTTCTCATGGGAAACATCCTGCAAGTGGTGCCCCAGGCCACGACTCATCCCATACTTATCCACCAAGTCATTACACCTCTCCAGAAAGTCACACCAAAAGTTACAGCATCTTTTTTATCTCTGAGAGCGCTGGACGACTACCCACAAAGAGAACTGCTCTGAGATTAAGAGGGAGAAGCTTGGTCTGGAGGTGGCTGGTAAATACGTGCAGTTTGTCTGTCTGTCTGTCTGTGTTACGAGATTAAAACGTCTCATGATTTTATAACGTCTGGTATGTGGTGCTGGCTGCAAATCGGGGCTGGGGACGGAGGATCCTGCACCTAGAGCATCCTCGAGTGACACAAACATCCATCAAGTGGTCAGGGCTGGCTTCAGAAGACCTTCACAGCATTTCAAGCCATGTATTCATTTTACACTCACATGGCTGTGGGTAAGTTTCTATTCCCACTTCAGCCCAGCCTTGCTCCGCAGTGCAGAGCTGATGGAAATTCCAAATGATCGGCCACAAACTCTGAATTTGACTAAACAAGAGCCACTGAGGGAGCAGCACACGGTACCACTGCCTGTGTAAAGGGCCACGGTGCTGCTCTGAGGAGTAACATGAAAAGCAAGTATTTTTTTTAAGGCTGTGCCCACACTACTTTCTAGGGGACCAGACAGACTCACGTCAGGGTGAGGCACAATTGCAAGAATCCAAGTTTCTCTTCTGCTGCTGACAGAAAATTATTAATAAACAACAAAATACTCTGTGTTCTCTCCTTGCCCTTCCTTAGCCATCCACTCATTTCTGAAGAATAAACGTCAGCATCTATTCAAATTGCCACCAGCAGTGGTGATTGGCTTTATAATCTCCAATTAGAGATCGTTTTGCACCATTATCGTTATTTTCAACTTGCTCCAGGAAGCAGGATACAAAAGGTGTAAAGTTCAGGCTGTGCATAAGAAAAAAAAAAGAAACTTCAAGGGAGCAAATGAGGAGAAAGCACTAAGTGCCCTCCCGGCAGAGATCTGACAGAACAAACGTTGAGGAAGTGGAGAGAAATAATGAAAACAGGGCGTCAGCTTCTAAAAGGTAAAGTCCATCAACCTTCAGGAGGAAGAAAAGGGTGCAGCCATCATCCTATTAACTCCTCCGTGGTCCCATTAACTCCTCCATGGTCCCATTAACTCCTCCATGGTCCCATTAACTCCTCCATCACCCCACGGGACTGTTCTTGCACAGTCCCTAAGCCAGCAGTGCTGAGTTTACTCTCTGTAGGTGTCTACAGGCATCTGAAAAGAACGGGAGCACTTAGAGGGACCAAGACTTCAAATGAAGGTTTTTCTCCTTGAAAACACCACTTTTCATCTCAGGTTTTTCAAATGCAAGCGAGCCGCCAGAAGATTTAAGAAACACCCAGATTGCACAACTGATTTAGCAGCAGTGTCCAGTTAATTCAGCAGACCCTCCCAGTTCATCAGTGCTTTATTAATATCAATGCCACAGTTTCAAGCAGAACACAGCCCAGGTGAGCTGTAAGCAGGAGTTTCTGGTGAGGTAACTGCAAAATTGATTTTTAAACAAGTTTTATGTTGATTCAAGTATTCCAGTTCATTGTAGAAAGCTTAGGGCAGCTGGAGAAAGTAGTTTAAAGACAGGAAAGAAACAAATGACAGAAGAAGAGACAAAAACGACCCTCACACAAACAGGCTCCATTTCAACTTATCTTAGAAATAATTTCTGCCTTCTGCACCCTCCACGTACTTTTCTTTCAACCACCTCAGCAATTCAATAGCAGTAATCTGAGCACAGGTATTAGACAGAGCCCTTTTTTATTTCCTTTGTTTTAGGCTTGCAAGTTGACGTGTGAACTGGAGAACAGTGAGGGCTGGAAGTGAACACCTCACTTCACAAAAAGAATTCAGCGCTGGGAAGGGGAGCACTGCTGCACCTCCCACCTGGCTGAGGCAGCTCAGCCTTTGTTTCTCACTTTTTCCTTTACACACAGAGCCATCATTTGCTGGGTTACTCACAATACTTTTGTATGATCTGCGGGGAAAGAGCAAAACCTCTCCTGAAGCTGATAATTACTATGAAAATACTCCTGTATTAGTCACGAGGAAGTAAATGGAGAAAACGAAAAAAGAGAATAAGCTGTGCGAGTTTCTAAATTATTCTGTCTGCTTCATTAAAGTGGAGTAAGTCCTGTTTTGTGAGCTTCTCTTTTAAGAGGGACTTAAGTAATTTTTATCATGAGTCCTCTTACAAGCTCAGCTCCTGGAACAAGAGAACTGAAAGGAATTAGGTTTGACTTAAAAAAGCTTTCAGTAGTCCTGACAGGAAACCGTTTATTTGTGTGGGTTTGTTTTCTTTTAAATTATTTACACCACCAACATCTTTTTTTTTTCCAAGATAATGGATTCATTATTGCACAAGTGTCTGGCTTTTACATCTTCAAATTCTAACCTAAACCAGTTTGGGTAGGGCCAACACAGGGCTCATTTCAGCTGCAAACTATGACTGTTTGGGGAGGCCAGAATGTGATCCCTGGTGAGGGGAACCAATTCAGAATGAAAGTGAGATGCTGAGCCCTCAAAGCCAGACAAACCCAACTCAGCTCTCAAAGGACAGCACTGGCAGTAAGGGCACTGCCTTCCTGACTCACTTCTCTCTTTAAACGCACATTTCTGCTCTTTATTTTTGCTGTGCCCTATTCCACTCTGCTGCCCAGCAGCCCTGTAAGAATTCCTGACAAACCCACATATTCCAGCGCTGAAATATCCGGGCTGGAGCTCGGCACAACCATTGCTATTGTACCTCACATTTCCTGTTTGTGCTCGCCCAGGGCCCGGCCACCAGCACAAACCCCCTCAGCAGTTGCCCCCTGGGCTCCAGCAGCAGCAAACAGAATCCACATTTAAGCAACAAAAACATAAACAATTCGAACAGCCAGAGCTCGCCCGGAGCTTTTGACCGGTGAGGAATTCGGTGCCATTCATCCCTTCAGGGATTTCACATCCCCAGGGAGAGGGGACGTTACCCACCCTCCTCTCACAACCACTCGTTTTAAGCACTTTTTTCTTGGCCACATCTCTGACAATCCGTTTTTCAGAGCTGAAGTGAAACCGAAGCACGAGGCAGAGCGTTGGGTGGGGATGGCCACAGCCCGTGATCCCAGCCCAGCACTCCACCTACTGTCCCCTGCTCCGAGCCCTCCGGCGCCGCCACCTCATTCATTCCTGTTCGGCAGCAAAGATCTTTCAGAGATGTGCAAACACCAAAAATTCCTCATCAGTTACCCTCAGCCATCCTCTGCTGGTAATGAGGTGATTCATGCTGTTCATAGTTTAATCTACCACCAACAGAAAACATCTCAGGACCGAGGAAAAAGCCATGCGCTGCTAAAACCAGTATTTAGAGTCATTAATCATAATAGTTTTATTTCCTACAGAACCACATCATGATGACTATTTTTAAGGGTTGTTTTTAAAGAATTGTGAAAAACCTTTAATGGGCTTCAGGAAAATAAGCCAGCAGACTTGTTTTGAAAGTGTCAGAATGGAAAGGATTCTTGGAAGAGTGGCCTGCTTCCCTGTTCGTGCGTTGAAGATCTGCTCTGTGCCAGCCCTTCGCTCAGTGCCAAGTGCAGCACGAGAATTGTTTCCCAAAAAGCCATGTCAGATTTTACATCCAGTGCTGGCAACAACTAAGGAAACAGCATTAAACTAGGAACTGACACATCAGACAATGTTCAGGCCCTTTCTGACATATAGAAAGCTCTCACATCACAGGAACAGCAATTAAAAGCCCGGTATCAAACCGACACGCTTGACCTGTTCCTCTTGCACCAAGGACTGGTGACCAAAAAAATCCCAAATCAGATGTGAACCGAAGTGATCCTGAGGCAGCAACACCCCTCCCACACTGAGGCTGCTTTAAATTCTACTTTTAGCAAACTGTTCCCAAGTACTCTCTTCTCAGCTAACCCCGGGATCTCTCCTGGCACTGGAATGCAGCTCCAAAAAGCAGCTGGTGAGAGATGCTCTGAAGGATCCAGACAAATGACAGTTTTCAACACTGGAAAAACAGCTAAGCAGGCCAGGGAAAGCAAACATCAGAGTCATTCATATACTGCAGCCATTGCATAACCACTTCCACGGCCTGCCCAGTGCTTGGGAATGGCCATATGCAGTAAATGGATAATCCAGTGTATTTAATTCAGATGCACCTGTGTGACAGCTGAAGGAGCCTGAGCAGGTGCCTACATGCCATCAATTCCTCCACGTGCCCTCAGTGGCACAGACAATGCTGCAAGTCCCAGCAGAGCTCAGCACCACATGGGTGGGCCCACGGGCATTGTTCTCCCAGCATGTAATTGCATTCCCAACAATCTCCCTGTACATACAGCTTTAAAATGAGCAATTAATTAAAAGCAATTTGAAAGCACTTACTGGGTCTATTCTCCATTGCCAGCAAATCCAGGCACTAAAGCAGGGGAGGATTTGTTTTGTAACTTTTCATTTCTTAGAGTCAATAGAAGAATAAGTTTTACCATGAAGAAATATAATTAAAGTATATGGAACATGAAAAGTAGATCAATGGTAATGCACAAGTTAATATTGAGAGCCCCATTTAATGTGTCATATTTCTACTTTTAGAGGGAACTGCTGCACAAATAACAAAGCAGAACAGTTACAACTCCTCCCTTTGAGAGCTGGAGCTTCTAATTGCATTGTTTCCAGATGGGTTAAATCCAGAGCACTGCTCTGAAAGAGTTCACCCCTAAAAGCTGCAGCAGCAGCCTCACGTTAGTACTCCTTGTTCCCTCTGACACGGAGCAGATATCGAGCACTGTTTTACTACCGTGATAACAGATTCCATGTACACCTTGCTGATACAGCTGCAGCGATAAGAACATTAACAGTTCAGGTGCTCCAAACAGAAGCACGGTTTGGTAGGGCCAGGCACCGCTGTTCTTACACTCCCTCTGCCATCTAGTGGCAACAACCGCGTGGGTTCCACGGAGGTGTAAACTATGAGGTGCTCAGGCAGTGCCCAGAAGGTGTTAATTGACCCGAGCAGACCATGCTAATCACTAAATCTTGCTCAGGAGAAAAAAAGGGAAGCAAATCCCGGCTTCTCTTTCCTCCTACACCCACTGCCTTCACGGAATTCCCTCAGTGTAACAGGAACGTGCTTATCTGCCTCATATATTTAAAGCAAACCAGTATTTCTCCTGTAGTATTACACTTTAGATGTTGATGGTACATTTTAATCACATTTTGCTCTATAACCACCTTCTAATTACTCAGTGTAACCTATTCAGTTTGTTTCCCTCTCCTAACAAAGTTACGTGAAGCCTTCCCTCTTCTGTTCCAAATAAATACCTCCCCTAACAATATTAAACTCCATTTCTTTTCCTGGGTGACACATCCCTGTAATCTTTGGAAGGTTGTTCACCTCCCAAACACTCATCATAAGTTATACTGATAAACCAACTGAAAAGTTCTATTTTCTATAAATTATTTCAGTGTCAGCTCAGGTCATGGCCTAAGTACCTCCACAAGGTTCACGTATCCCACAGGACAATCAAAGTGATGTAATGCGGAATTTAATTTTTCTACACTGAAGTAATTTAGAACTTTGATTTTTAAATACAGAGTAAAAGAAAGGTTAACTCATTCCACCTTCTTTAAGAAGAAAAGTGGTGCTGTCTTAGGAAGATTTCATGTACCAAAATCATCTTGGAGTGGCCTGGGGTTTGACAGTGCTCAATACACTTGGTTTTGTTTAGCAGGAATTCCTTCCACAATCTTTAGGACAGAAGCTACACTCAGAGTAAATCTGAGGCTGCTCATCCCATGCCATCCCATGTCCCAGGCACTGCCCTGCTGGGGGGAAAGGCAGGAGTTTCTTGTAGTGTTTTCTGTGTTATTGTTAATGATTAAAGCAGCTCTGAAAGTAAACATCTGTAATTGTTCCAAATACAAGATGACATTTGGTGCATGAACTGGTTTTAATTATTTTGTGGCCATGAATCCTTTTCTTGAATCCAGGACAGTGGTTTCATAAACCAGGAACTAATCCAATAGCCAAAAGCAAAACACACCCAAACATTTCCCTGACTTTCATAGCTAAGCTGAGATAAACAACATGCAAATTTTCATAAGATATTTTATCTTCATAGAAAAACATTGTTCTTGCTATTATTTTCAAAGCAAAATTAATACAGACTGAACTTTAAACCAGCTGCCTGTTTTGGTGGCTTCAGTCAGAAAAATGATCATTTTAAACTACTAAAAAAATACTCTGAAAGATTTTAAATGGAAACACTTGAGCTGCACACAGTAGAACACGCTTCATTTAAATGAGGAGATTAGAGGATAGATTTGGCAGATTTGCAGATTTGGCTCATTGTTTCAAAGTGAGGATTAACCAACAGCAGGCCAATATCCACAGTTCAATAAAAACAGAGCTTGCAAACTACAGAACAAGGTGATGCAGTGTAGAACATGAACAGCATTCACTAGAACACCAGCTTTAGAAGTATTTCATGTTGAGAACTTGCAGAAAATTATTTATTCAGCTATTTTAAAATCTGCAACAATTAAAGTACTCAATTCAGAAAGGACATGGAGTGGAAATATCCTTACCAAGTAGAGCAGAAAGGTGTGGAGACCTGTCCCAAGCCCAACAGAGGAGAGAATGCCCAATCCTACCCAGTAGGCACACCAGAAGAACTTCTTCTCCATGTACCGCACATACTGAACAAGGAAAGACACAAAAAAGAAAAAAAAATAAATTATGATATCTCCAAGGGAGAAAATAAGGCTAACACAGACATTTATCTGGATTATAACAATTTGAAATAGACTCCTAGATACTTCTATTTGCAATTTATTACAGTTACAGCACAGACATGTAGAGAAAACAGTGCACTTTCAAAAGAAAAACCCCCACATCTTGGAATCAGCAAGTTTCCAAGGAGATAGATGAAAATTCAGGTTCAATAGTAGGAGGCTGAAATCCAGAACAGGCCCACAAGGAGCAAACCCCAGACAGTGGCAAGTAGAGCCCAGGCAGCTCGGGGAATTGCCTGAACAGCTTAAATAAAGGAATAAAATCAGCTGCACTTCCAGTGAGTCTGTTGGATGCTGTGTCTTGGAGCAGTGAGTAGCAGGTTTGTTACTTTTATGAAAACATTAAAAATCTGGTTGTTTGCTGCACACAGAAATGAGGGGATATGGGAAAGCCACAGCAAGCTCTGGACACTATTTTACACCATCCAAGGACCAGCAGCACCAAGGTGAAGTTTGCACCATTCTTATCCAGGCTCCAACCTGCCAGGGCACAAAAACATCCTGAAAACGCCAAGTGCACGTGGCTGACACCTCCCTTCACAGGGAACTCCTGCACTGGCTGTCACCTGAGGGTGACACTGCCCTCAGCAGTCCCAGAGGATCACGTTTCTTCCCAGCAGGCTCAAGGAAATCTAGGAAGTCAGGATTTGGGTTCCAGTCCCTCAGGCAGGCAGTGACACACCACAGCAGGAGGGATGGAGGCAAGTTCTCTGGAATTGGGAACCTGCTCATTTCAGAGCTGGGACATCGGTTGGAATTGGTTTTTAAAAGGGCTCTCTGTCCTCCAGGAAAATCTGAAACTCCACGAGAAATGGGGAGGGGAAGGGTGCAGACACCACCATCACTAAGCTTAAACCATGTCTTACACTTTCAGTGCTGCAAAAGCACCAGCCTTTTGTGTTCACCAAAGCTCCACAAAGCCTTCAAACGACCATTTTAAAACAATAAAAAGTATCACAGAACCAGAAATAGAATCTGAACCATGAAACCATTTTATATCTCTACATGTGCCTGTCCCAGCTGGGCAAGAGACCCTTCCAGAGAAACAAAAGAATCATTTTTTGGGAACCATGAAGCTCTGCCACGACTCAGGATAACATTTGCCCTCAAGAGCTCCCACCACTATTAAAAGCTTGCTGACAGCAGCTGTGAAGGAGTGCTGCAGCACCCGAGGTGTGCTTTACTCAGGAACAGATGAGACACCTCCAGATCCACCAGAACAGATCAAATGACACAGCTCATCCCTCCCCACCTCTGAAACACAACTCACGCACAGCCAACAGCGCAATCACGACTCGAGAAACGAAAACTTAGCCAGGAGTTCAAAAGGTACATTACAAATTCATGGAGATCCCAGCACAATTCATTCAATTCCCAGCACAGGGAAGGGAGTGTGAGGCAGGGAAGCAGGGGTGGTACCTGTTGATGTGCTCCTTCGATGTAGTACGTGGCTGTGAGCACTGCCAGCGCCAGCAACACACACACCAGGACCCCTCGCCGGTGCCACAATCTTAAAGAAAAACGGCAAATTAGGGTTTTTCACCACTGAGCATGCATTTCAAAGGAACTGAGTTACCCCTGGGGAATGGGGCTGCCTGGGTGTGCTCAGCAGGGACAAAGGCAGCAGTGTAAACCTCCCAAGAAAGTATCTGGGGAGCCTTTACTCTTTAGGGAAAAATCTCCGCTTCGCTGTCAAGCGAGATCAAAGTTCAGCCACGCATATTTTATTTTTTTTCTTTAATAAAGAAAAACAAAGTAGCTGTCTGAAAACAAACACAAGCTGAAAACAATTCAGCTCCTGGAGCCAAGAGTCAGACCCAGGCCCTGAGCAGCAGCTGTGGCCAAGCACAGAGCAGAGCAGGCCCTGCACTGGCCCTGGGCAAGGACGAGCTGGGTGGAATTCAGAAGTGCTGATTTCCAACTGTGCTGCTGGGCAGAAACACAGTGACAGTCACAGGAACAAATCTTTACATTATTTTGTTTCCCCTCATCTATTAAAATTAATATCTTGTAACAGCTCCAAATGTAATAAATATATTTTAGTTAACTCTGAAGCATTAGGTGAGTAAAGGGAAAAAAGTGTTTTCCAAAGTAATTTGCTACTAAACAATTTTTGAGCATTTTTGGTTTTACTGCTTTCTTTCCTGCTTGATGTGTACGTGGCCATACACAGTAGATTAGCAAATACATTTATTATTTTCCAGAAAACACTATTATATTGCCACCTAATGATATATAAAAAAGCAAGTGCTAGCATCAATTAAAATTCCCAGACTATAACAGCAAACTGTGAATGTAACTTATCTATTTAGACAGAAAAAGATAAAAATGTGGGACACGATACAGGAAAACAGTCACAAATATTTCATATTAAGCAAACTGAAAAGAGCACTCAAAATATTTTAAAATTAAAGTTAGTGCTGCTTGCATTAGTATGACAATTGAATTTTCAAATGATTGTCATTCAAAACACAATTTATGCAACGGAACACAGGAGATCATTAAGAGTCAATCTGAGGTCTCAACTTAATAGCTTGTAATAGTCAGGGTTATTTTCTGTGAAGATTCTGTCAGGGGAGTGCCAGACAACTGAATGTGCTGCTCAGCAGAGGAGGCAAGTGCTATCTGCAACAGAACTGGATGTCTAGGAAGCCAAATAAGATTTGAGGTCTTAAAATAAATCCTCAAATGTTATTTCTGCTTAGTTTAAATAAACGCTTGGAGATTGTCAGAAATTACAGATGTCAGATCCAGTAAAACAGATCTCAGAGACAATTCCTAATGGTAGTTGAAAGAATGCACATAATAAAATAAATAGGCTTGGGGGGTTAGATTTTTTAGGGGGTGTGGGGTGTAAAAGGGAATTAAGACTACACTACATAAACCTAGTATTTTTCATATGAATAATTTCAAAAGAAAATGGAAACCAGAAGTTTCTGTCAGTAAATCTGAACTGCCAGCACCTCCAGCCTAGCCCAGAGGGTGAGTGAGCACAACCCTGAGCACCAGGCTCAGCTCAGCCTGCAGAGGAGCAGCCCAACAGCTGGAGTCACCCAAGGTCACATTAGAAGCTGTCTCCTGACTGGGAAAGGCTTTGTAAACTCAGTCCCAAGCACAACAGAGCCCAGTTACCAACACAAGCACTGGATTGCTGCTGCTCTTGGCATTTTCATTGCAAATTATACTCATGTTTTGGCAGCCTAAGCCCTTGGGCCTTGTGCCTTAAGAACTGGCTCTGCATTTCAGCACTAGCAGGGAATGGCAGGACTGCTCCTCACAAATTCTCTCACCGGAATAAAAGCTGGTTTTATCCAGTGTGAAAGCAACACTCAGGGAAAGTGCTTTAATAAATCATTTCCTGCTGTAAAAGGGCCCACAGAGAAGCAAAGTCCTCTTTGCAGCATCATAAACATCACTGCAAGATCCACAGAGCCCTGATCTCTGCCCTGGCTGAGCTATTTGAAGATTACTCAGTGGTACCAACACCTGCATTAGTAGGTCAGTGCTTAGCACTGCAGCCATAAGCACAATATCCCTTGCCTTAAGGGTCCCTAAACACCACCCCTCTCCTTCAAACTGGAATATTCAACTCTTCAGGAAGGCAGTTTGCCATTTTCTCCACCTTGCTGCACTTATGTAATTTAGGCAGAAGGTTTGAGTGCACGGCTACAAGCGTGGGATGTTCCAGCAGCCACCTTTAAGGGACAAAAATACACACGTTCTCTGAAAAAAACAGTTTTCAAGTTGTGAATCATCAGGGAAAGCGAGATGTCAGAATGACCTACTGAATCAGAGCATGGGTTTCCCCAGAACGCTTAGTAGAAGTTAAAGAAATGGTCTTTACTTTATGGTCCATTCCTTCAAGTTTATTAGAGTTTCCAGGCAAAAATACTGCAAGGTAACAAGCGGTTTTTTCCACAGTACAATATTCAACCTCTCCTCTCGCTCCCTGCGCTTCCGCTCGCTCAACATCGAGGAATCTGCAAATGAAAAACAAACAAACTAAAAATGTAAAAGCACAGGCTGGCAGGTCAGGTGCTATCTTACCCAGAAATACACTGATTTTTTTTTTTTAAATTTTTGGGGGAAGTTAACGTGAGCTCTCAGTCATCTTTTCTCCTGATCCCAAAGCGTTTGCTGCCAGTGCCTCAGGAATGAGGTGACATGCAGGGAATGCAGTGGTTTGCTCCCCCCTGGCACTCAGGGAACCAGGCTGCCCCAGGCCTGGCACCTGCAGCAGCCTTTCTGCAGGGCACTGCCCGAGCAGCTGAAAGCAGCCACCACCCCGGGTCAAACGTGACCTCAGCACCCGCGGAGGGACATTTCCCCCTGAACTTTCCAGCTGGTTCTTTCCCAGCAGAGCTATTCCCAGCCTCCCTCCCGCGCTGGGAGCGGATGGAATTACACGTGCTCTTTATCCCCCTCAGCCACGGTGTAACTGGATAAGAGCACCTGCCCTCCCAGCCAGGAGCCTGTCCAGCTTCTCCCAAACTCCTCCCGTGGAAAGGAGCTGCTTCTGGGGCACAGCCCTGCCCGGGATTGAGCTCACACCCAGCCCAGGCCCTGCTCACAAAAAGGGTTTTCTAATCAAGGTGTTATTTTGTGCTCACAATAAGATGAATAAAACCCCAAACACATGCTGGTTTTTTGGAGGAGAGAAGCTTGTTCAAAAGCTGTCAAGCTAACGAGCAGTAGTAATTTTTAAACTTTTAAGGAAAAGGAATTCTGGAATAAGATTTAAAAAATTATACCAGTAAACAATAACAAAATACACTTGTATCCAAACAGACACCAAACTTGTTTAAACATCACTTACTACACAGCCACAACACACGTATTCTATTTTGCATTGTATTAATATTCATAAATTATAGATTTTTAAAAAGCTGATGCATTAAAAATATTAATCTAATCTGATCTCCAGCATATTGTAACCCAAGATGTATTATTTCAGTCTTACTCCAGTAATTGAAACATTCTGCCTTATCAGATGCTGATATTTACATAGAAATTGCAGATCTCATTAGTCACACAGCCTGCTTAATTTTGTATTCCTTAGCTGTAAAATCAGTTGCTTTAGATGAACTAACAGAAATCCTGGCAAATACTGGAGAACATTCACATTCCCTCAGAGTTACAGAATGATTTAAGTTTTTAAGTAAAAGGCTTTAATTTGTTCCATACATACAAACATGCAGTTAATCTTTTTCATTTAATATGTGTAATAAAAATGCTTCAACCATGTTTTTATGACCTTGTTTTTAGTAAAAGGTCATAAAAGACAATGGTGTAAGACTGCACACAACTTGAGAAATCACTTGATTACAAAACTTAATTAAATATGGAACTGGCACATTCAAAGCTGACAGGAAACAAACAACGATGATTGTAATCTTCATGCTTTACTACACAGCACAGATAATTCAGTGACACAAAAATCTTCATTAAGTGTTTTCAGGTTATTTTTCATGAATTCTAAACATTAACCCCAGGCTACTTCAGACATGCCAGTAGGAAAAACAGAGGAGAGGCAGGAGGTGAAGTAGTTAAAACTGTTTTGTTGGTAATTTATCACTGAAACCAATAAATTATGGTGACATTGAATTTCAACAGAACAGCGAGAAATTGGGAGACTAATAACTGGATGTGTCCCAGAGTAAAACAGATTTTTATTACCAAGAACTAACTTTTCAGTGCCAAAGGGTGGGGCTGTACAGCCTGACTTCCACAGCCACACATTTGCCAACGGAGTTTAACTTTTTTAGGTTTTTTTTGTTGTAGCCCCTGTTGGTACCCAGGTCAGCTTTGTGGGGCTTAAATGTATGTGAACCACAGATCAACAACTTTGGGAGGGGAAAAGAGTGTGAGAGAAACGTGAATGGAAATACACAGCACAAATCTCTTCCATGGCTTTGAAATCCGAAATCCTTCAGGTTTAGAGCTGACTGAGGTTTCCAAGATTGATTCAGGCATCAAGGCCCTTTCCATTATGTGGGAATAAAGTCACAGAATCCCAGAATGGTTTGGGTTGGAAGGGGCCTTAAAGCCCATCTCATTCCACCCCCTGGCACAGGCAGAGGTGCCACTCACTAGATCAGGTGGCCTCATCGAGCCTGGCCTCAACAAGAAACCAACATCAATTCCTTTTCCACCTTGTGCTGGTCATTTTACACCCCAAACAGGCCAGCTGAGAACACAAAGTGATTTTCCACCTACCTGTGAAGTTCCCATTGTGCTGCTCTTTGCTCATTCTTATGCGTCTCTGGTCACAGTCTGTGCCATTCTCTGCCATTTCATAGATCAGTCACGTGTGGGGATCTAAGAGCAGAAGAAAACCCAAAAAGCACAAGGTGTGTTTCAGGTTAGGAGTATCCACAGCCAAAGGATACAGGCAAACACCCAGCAGCTCTCCAAATCCAGCTCACAGTCATCCTGCATTACACATCAACCAGGAGAAAGTGATTCAATCCCCACAGTGACAAAGATTAAAACATTACCACCTACATAATTCTAAATTTTTCACTCAAATGACAAAACTCCCTCACTTCCAACAGCTGAACAAAAGCTCATTAAACAAACCCCTTCCACGACCCAGCCCACTGTTTGGGCTCCAGGAGCAGCAGAGCTTCATACAAACCTCACTTCCATCCTGAGACTGGTGCTTCAGCTTTGCTCCTCATCCTGGCACTAAAGCTTTGCAGGTTGTTACCAGGTCCAAAACCTGCCTGGCTGAAGGATTAGCCCTCAGTGTGGTAACCAAGATACAGAGCTGCACCTCCTGCTCTGCACAGTCTGCTATCTCTGAAACACAAAAGGCAAACTCTTCAGAGGACAAGAGCTCTCGATGGGAAGCTTTGCTGACACTGCCCATACTCTCTGCTGGCTTAGCCCCTCTCCAGAGAGATCAGCCCTAAAACAAAACCCCAAAAGAACAGATGTGGTTTTCCTTATCCAGGAGAGTAAATAATGCAAGAACAGGGAACCAGCATAAAGCAGAGTGTTGAAAGAGCTGCCTTTTTTTTTTTTTTCTTAAAAAAAAAAACCCTGAACAGCTGACAGTTCTTATGCAATCGAACACAAAGAGAGTAACCAGTCAGACTCCTTGTTTTAAAAACCCTCTCTTGAATCTTAAAACAGTTTCTGGAGTCTTATTTGGAAAAGAGAGTCCCACAAAGCTAAAGCATTTTATTTGCATTTCTCCCTGTAAGCAAACTTGATTTGCAGTTTTTGATATGTTGCTTTTGTTGGAAAGAAAAGTGGTGCAATAGTAAAATGACAGGTTATATAAAACTGTCCAGTGGAGGAAATCAAAGTTCTACAGAAAAAATACTTCCCCATTGATTTATGTTAGGCTTAAGAGCCAAGCAGCAACTCAGGTTTGGTAAACAGGAGTGAGATCACCCCTTGAATTCAGACTGCAATAAGTTTGTCAAATTTTAAAATAAAATGTTCAAGGATTTCAGATGCTGTATTTGACATTTCCAGGGTCTCACAAGTCAGTTTTAGATGTTTTTCTAAACAGGTACAAGCCTTGTGCATTACTTGCAATACAGATAAGATTGCTAGCTAGAATTTAATTATTAAAGGTTTTAGTTAAAATCCAGTAGTCAAAAGCATTGAGGTCTCAGGAAGGAGCCCTTTCTCCAACACCTCCCCCTGACACAAAAGGCACAGAAAACAGAAATCTGTCTGGTTAAATGAGGCACCAGAAACTCATCTCAGGCACGTTACAGCTTTTACTCACTGCAACGTGAACCCCAGAATACCCAAACCACCTAAAAAATCAACAAAACACCTTTGCAAAAGCTGAAAAATGCCAAGGGCCCTGGAGTCAGCCAAGGACAAGAGGCCTGAGCTGCTGCAGCGGGAGCTCTACAGCATCACTCTGCAGTCACCTGCAACCCAGGGATTGCTCAAACCCCGGGGAAACGTGAAGCTCTGCCTCTCCCCAGGTGAGTTTAGAGCAGCCTGACACTCTGGGAGTCACTGGAGCTACCCCAGTTCTCAGCTGAGGATAACCGGCCAGTTGCTGTGGCAATATCAGGATCAAATGTTCAGCCACCCCTTAATTCCATCAGGACAGGTGGATAGTGGAGTGTTTTGTTTCTGACTGCATTTGTGCTTTTTTTTATGTATATTTAAATAAGTATTTATGAACACCTACAATGTAAGTTCATATACACACATACCCATGTATACCACATGAATTTACACACACAGAGCTCAAATTGCAGAGGGCAAGATTTAAATTACACACCCACACACAGCAAGCCTGATGTTCACAGAAAGCTGCTTAGGAAGCAAAAGCCATCCAGAGCTGTTGAGCACACACACAACCACACTAAAAAAAGTGTTCTGGTTTACGGAACTTCAGTCACATTTTGTTGACTTAAATATAGCAAAGATTAGAAAAAAAAACAACACAAATTTCAGTGGAAGCCACACGTTCCTCATTTTGAAATCCATCTTTTTTCACGTGTGCAAATTCAACCTTCAAAATTAAAGTCTCACTTGGTTTGGTCTCTGCTCTCAGTTTAATTACACTCCAAGGAAGGTCATTTAGTGCAGCACAAACTGCTCTCCATGTTTGATGCTACAGCCCAGGCTGTGCACAACACTGAATTCCAGTGCAATCCATAAAACTCCTGCATCTCTGGGTGTCTCAGGTGTGTTGTTGCCAAGGCACGACAGCTTTTTTTTCAGGAGCTCAACTGCCAGAGCCACTTTTACCCTGCCTGCTTGGAAGGGCACTAATCCAGGATTAGCTTTGCATAACACCACCTCAAGTACACAAGTCAACATTTGCACTGAAGCAGATAAATAATCCCCTTCCACACTTCTGTAGGGCAAATACTTGTCAAGAAGGTCTTAAAGTTCAACCATTCTGCAGGAAAGCTCTAAAAACTCCTATTTAGAAACTCAGCTGACTTGGAGATGGGATACCTACCACATGGCAGGGCTGAACGGGCTGCAAACCCTTCCTGGCTCCAGGAAAGAACCTCCCTGGTTTACCCAAGTCTAATTATACTTAAAGCATCTTAGCAAAGGGACTGGAGGATGCACATCCCCTCAGCTCAGCACCCTTGATCTGCTGTGCTGCTTGATGCCCATTAGAACCACTAGTCCTGCACTAATGCCTCCCCACAGGGATTAATTGGAGTGGGAGTCTGACCCAAAATGGAGTTACCCTTCATTAACTCACTCTATATTCTCAAGTCTACACCCAATCCATGAGAGCTCACCACAGGAAATTAAATTCCATCTGCTAAACAGAACTTCACTTCTGACAGATGCTGGGAAAGACACAGAGCTCATCTCTAAAAATAAATTTGCCTACTACATGGAGTAGTTAGCAGCAAACTATAAAAATAAACTATTTAAAAGAGCAAGGAAAACAACTGTGGACAGATTTTGTATCAGGGTGGCTTAGATCATTTGTTAGAGCTGTGCTCACACAAGAACTGCTTTGTAGGGCTGAACAAAGAGCCCACAATACACCATTGAGCTGTAGGGCAACCCAAAACATGAAGTATAAAAAGACAATTATTGCTAGTCAAAAATGCAAATTGGTCAACAAAAAGGGTTTATGGTAACTGTGACTGGCACTTCACAGCATAAGTGAGACAAAGCAAAACAAGCTATCAGAGCATGAGAACACAACAGAATTGGGCACTGCAGTATCTGCTTTTTGTAATCAGAGAAAAGGACAAAAGTCTCTTCTCTGAAGCTCTGGGGAGGCTGTGGAAGCACCCAAGTGTTGGGTGCCCTCGTGCAAAAGGAAACAGTTTTGGACAAGGCAGTTGGGTGTCTGCACTCTCACTTGGAGGAGCAGAATGTGGACTCATGTTCTGTACTAAGGATTTTTGGAGGACTCCTTTCCAGTGTGCTGGAACAACAAGGATGCTGTTTTCACGATCTCACTGCTTTCCCAGACATTGTTTGAATCACTGATTCTCACCACTTCTTACTGAAAGAGCCCTGACTCTCATCTCCATCAGTTCCTGCTCACACAGCTCCCACAACCAGAGTCCGAGCTTGAAGCATTTTGTTTTTCCCCCCAGCCACCTCAGCAACATATAATTTCCAGTTATTTCTTGCATTTTAAGCCAAATGTTCCAATCCTGCTGCTTCTTTCTCTTCAACTTTTCTGATATCCCTTCTCCTTTCTCATCAGCCCTGTTCTTCAATTACAATAAGGAGACAAAAGGATTAAAATCCAGCCTTTCCAGGTGGGTAAGGAATTGCACAAAGCTAGACACTGCTACACATCTGTGAGAGGGTCTGTTTTTTTTTTTTTCAGTCATCAAATGCTCTACAGAGAGAATAAGTTAACAATTTCCTGGCAAAGAAACAGCTTGGAGAGCACTTTCCCTCGAAAGCCAAAGACTGCCTGGCACAGGAACACATTCAGGTGAAGGATGGGATGGGATTGGAAGTGAAACATTACCTACCCCTTCCAGCTCCTCACAGTTATCCCTCTCCACCACTTCTCCAGGATCTGAAGGCAGTGGCAGAGCCCAACCACGTCCTCAGCTGTGCAGCACTCAAGCCCAAAGCGACTCCTCTTGCAAAGCTGCTGCCCCTACAGAGCAAGAGAACACCGTTCACGTGACACTGGAGTGACACAGCCCCTCACTTGGAGGTTAATGACTTTCCTGAAGATGACAGAAAATAGAAAAAGTAACGGCTCGATTTTTTCCCCCAGTCCTTCAACCCTCCTGGGAAGCATTCAATTAAAATAAATTAGGCCACATCTGAAAGATGTTCCAAATCTCCACAGATTTAGCTATAATGGGTTATTTTGATATGAGTGCATTTATTCCCATACTAAAAATGTTTTCCTAACTCAAATAGTTTAATTCCTCAAAGGAGAAGTAATTCAGTTAAAGACCACAGGTTTCCATTTTGTGGGTTATGCCTCTGTACACCAGACCTATTTTCCAATTCCTACCCAAATAAATCATCTTAGAATTTAGAGTTAAAATTCCCATTTTTTCCAAAAAGGCTTTGGGATGCCTTTTAGGAAAGACTGTTGTAACATGAGCTTCAGGGATGCCATCCAGTTTCTTTTGAGTTGACTAAAGGTTCCGCCCCTGCCATTAAAGCCACACATATTAAACTTCTTTTTGGTGCATTTTTTTCTGGCGAAACATGAATTTTGATGACATCCAGCAGCAGAATCAGGTGCTGTAATAAAGCAGTAGAGATGCTGTGCAATAAATAGATGAAAAGGTGATACCCAGGGATAAGAGGATATGTAGAGGAGGCACAGCACAGATGAAAAGTGGTGAACACAAGGACCTGACAAAGCCCAGAGCAGCTGAAAGCAGCTCCTGAGATAACAAATTCTGCTGTTCACAGGAACAGTCTCTAAGTGGAGCCAATTCAGATTTCACACTTGGCCATCCAGGGAGGACACACTGCCCAGACAAAGCTCACAGAGGCCAATTCTGAGCCCTGGGAGAAAGGAAAATATTCTTTTAATAAGCTTGACATACCCTGAACATCTGCCTGCCTCACTAATAGCATCTCCTGGGTCCCTCTGGGCCAAGCAGCACCAAAACCAGCGAGGTTTGGTGGTTTTGGTGCTGCCCCATGACTGTGTTTGAAGCTGCTACAAAAAGCTCAGCGTTGCAACAGCTTCAAGGTTGTGCCCTTTGTCCTCAGGGAATAGCAAAGTCCACCCAGCTCACACTCGTCCACAAGGGAGAGAAGTTAAAGTTCCAACCTGCAGATAACAACATGGCTCCCATCACAATGCATCAGGAATTACAGGGTTTTTTCTGTTTTAAACCCACGGTTTTTTAAGAAATAAGGACTCTCTCCAAGCATGCACTAATGGCACAGATCGCCCTAAGGAGAGCTGTTCACGAGATGCAGTCAGAGGCAGCTATGACGTTCAGAAGAAATTCCAAGACAACAACTTAGAATAAAAAAGCTTTAAGGTGGAAGCAGTGCAGCTGCTGCAGCCTACTCACCTTCCTCATTGCTACCACCCACTTGAAAGCTAGCGAGTCTCCTCCTACCCTTCCCCACAGCAATTACAAACACCCTTGGTTTCAGCTCAGCAGGACACAGAACAAAGCTCAGACTAATAGAGAGCTCACCTCCCATTGCACAACTGGCTTTTGAAACCCTCATGTGAAAACAGGGGATGAAGCCATCCTTACAACTGTCACTTATCCCATAAGGAGTAAAGGAAAGTCTATTCATGCTGCAGAAATAATGGATTGAGAGAAAGAGGACTTACATAATGAAGATTGTTTCGTTATGAAAATTAATGCATTAAGAAGAGCTGATATATGCTACTACACGGTGTTATGAAGCATGAGGACCACCCCAACAAATTTAGGCAAAACAATCTCTAAAAGAGCAGAACTCCTAACAGCAAAACAGCACCAAAATCCACTGCCCAAGCACAACTCATGTGCCCCAAGGCACGAAAGGGTAACACCACACTTTCTGCACCTCAGCCCACACTGTCACCATTAACTAAACCAGGATACCCACTTGTTGGTAAGCACAGGGCAGAGAAAACAAGGGCAGGAGAAAACCCTGCAGAAATGCCATAGGTGCAGTTGAAAGGGGATAACCTGTATTCACAGCACTTTATAGCTAAAACACCTGCTATCAAACACACTTATCACCCCTTCCCTCAGGTCACCTGCATGACCTGCCAAACATCTGAGAGGCAAAACTGGAATAAAACAGGAATCTGGCTGCTTTATTATCTCCTGTAAACACCAGATGACATTGGCTAGAGAAATAAAAACCAGGCAAAGTGCTTAAGCCCAGTCAGCAAAAATGTTCCCATGATTTGGGCCTCACAGCCAGTCCATGGGGATGCAGCGAGCACCCAGCCGGGAAAGCACAGCACATTTCTAGTGGAAAAGCAGATAAAGGCCATCGGTATCTGACTCTCCGCAAGGAGAAGGACGGATTTCTCCCTGTGTCATCAGGCACCGTCCCTCGGGCCGGAGCAGGGCGAGTCTATCCCACCCTTCCCGGGGCTTTGGAAGAGCAGAGCCGCTCTCCAGCGGGGTGAGACGGCAGCGGCTCCTTTCTCGCCCTGAAGGCCGGCAAGGAGCAGCCTCCCCTCCCGCCCTGCTCCTCCACAGCCCTCCCGTTCCCACACGGGTCCCTCGGTTCGCGCAGCACCGCCCGGGCCGGGGGTCTCCTCTTGCCCCCATCACCTCAGAGCCGGAGCGGCCGTGAGGGGAGCGATGGGCAGCGCTGAGGGGAGCGACGGGCAGCGCTGAGGGGAACGATGGGCAGCGCTGAGGGGAGCGATGGGCAGCGCTGAAGGGAGCGATGGGCACCGCTGAAGGGAGCGATGGGCAGCGCTGAGGGGAGCGATGGGCAGCGCTGAAGGGAGCGATGGGCACCGCTGAGGGGAGCGATGGGCACCGCTGAGGGGAGCGATGGGCAGCGCTGAGGGGAGAGATGGGCAGCGCTGAGGGGAACGATGGGCAGCGCGACGGGCAGCGCTGAGGGGAGCGATGGGCAGCGCTGAGGGGTGCGATGGGCAGCGCTGAGGGGAGCGATGGGCAGCGCATTGGGCAGCGCTGAGGGGCGCGACGGGCAGCGCTGAGGGGAGCGATGGGCAGTGCGAATGGGCAGCACTGAGGGGAGCGATGGGCAGTGCTGAGGGGTCCCGCTGAGGGGCCGGTGACGAGACCCCCGCCCGCCGGGAGAGCCCCGGGCCCGGTCCCACACTCACCACGCTCCAGCAGCTCCGCTCGGCCCGGCACAACGCGGAACTGGGCCCGGCACAGCCCGCCCCGTCCCGCCCCGGGCTCCGTCACTTCCCGAGCGCCGCGGTCTCGTCATCTCCGGGCGGGCGCGGCGGAGCGGCCGGGCGGGAGCGGCAGGTGAGCGCTGAGGGGGATGCTCCCTCATGGCCGCCTCATGGCCGCCCTGAGGGCCGCGGGGCCCCGCACGGTTCGGTCCCCGCTCGGTCTTTGCCCTCCGTGTCCGCTCGGGCTCCAGCGCGGCCGGGCCTGGCGGGGCCGAGCTGCCGCAGCCCGCGATGGGGCTGGAGGCGGCCCCGCTCCTCAGTTGAATTTGGGGTATTGACTTAAAACTTCCGCCACTGCACCGTTTCTCTCCTCGTTTTTAGGTGTAATTTTGACATGAGGAAAGGCTGAGAGGATTGGGAGTGTTCAACCTGGGGAAGAGAAGCTGCGAGGTGACCTAATTGTGGCCTTCCAGTACGCGGAGGGAACTTGCAGGAAAGGTGGAGCAAGACTATTTACAAAGGCCTGGGGTGGCAGAACAAGCGGAAGCGGGTTCAGATTGACAGAGAGGAGGTTTAGATTGGGTATTAGGAAAAAATTGTTCCCTGTAAACGTGCTGAGGCCTGGCACAGGGTGCCCAGAGAAGCTGTGGCTGTCCCATCCCTGGAAGTGTCCAAGGCCAGGTTGGACGGGGCTTGGAGCAACCTGGGATGGTGGAAGGTGTCCCTGCCCCTGGCAGAGGGTGGAACAGGTGAACTTTAAGGTCTTTTCCAACCCAAACCGTTCTGTGATTCTATGATAATTTGCCATTTTATCTTAGCTCTGCTCGCTGAGTTGAAGCCCATCACTGGTGAGGTGTTTTACGGTCAGAAAGCTGTGTCTGGGGAACTGTTCCTTTGTGTTTCTAACAAACGTTCTTTGTCTTCAAATAACCAAGTGCATACCAGGTGAGGGCACACAAAATGCTCTCAGAAGCTGAGAAACGCTCAAGTAAATTCTGCCTTTCCCCCCTTTCAGAGGCAGTCTCCAAAATCCACCATGATCTCTCTCTTTGAGCCCGAGTTCCTGAATGTCATCATTGGCGTCGTGTGCGGCGTGTGCCTGGGCTGGGGCATCCGGGGGAGGCTCCGCAGGAAGCCTGGAGCTGGAATGATGCCAGAGCCTTCCAACAGCCTGGGGGGCGAGGCTGACATCATGGGAGAGTCCGGGGAGCTCAAGCTGGTGCTGATCGTCCGCAACGACCTCAAGATGGGCAAGGGCAAAGTGGCAGCACAGTGCTCCCACGCTGCTGTCTCTGCCTACAAGCAGGTTCACAAAAGGAATCCCGAGCTCCTGAAGCAGTGGGAATACTGTGGACAACCTAAAGTGGTTCTCAAAGCTCCCGATGAAGAGACTCTGGTGCAGCTCCTGGCTGAGGCGAAGCGCCTGGGGCTGACTGTGAGCTTGATACAGGATGCTGGGCGTACTCAGATAGCTCCAGGCTCCAGGACAGTCCTTGGGATCGGACCAGGACCTGCTGATGTCATAGATAAAGTTTCTGGTCACCTTAAACTCTTCTGAACGGTACCAAAAAGACCTGGATGTGTTCATGTATGTCAGTACTGAAGGGATAAAAATCCAAGTTGGGGGGTTCCATCCCTATCTTCCCTCAGTGTTAATAAAATAAGCAAGTTTTGTAAGATTTAAGTTTGTAAACCATGAGTTTCTCTAGCTTGTGTTCCAAAGGGGGAAAGAAAATTCTAGGCTTAGGGCAGCTGAGGAAAGCAGAGCTGGCACAAGAAGGAACCCAGTAAATTTACAACTTGTGCAATTGGTTGAGGATTTTGCACGTTGGTTGACAGAGTTTGAGAGTTTCCTCTTTCTGCCTGGTTTTTGTAGTGAATACATTCTTTAATTCAGAAAGGCTCAGCCTCTGAAGCAGTTAAGAACTGTAACTGTAGCCAACTTCCTGTCCAAACAACTGCTGCAACAACTTGTAACTGGTACCAGGCTGACCAGTTCAACTGGATTTGCAGCCCAGACCAGTGAACAGTTGTGGGGAGCAGCTGAAAGCTGAGATTCCCTCTGGAGGGGTCTGTGTAGCTCCTACACCTGCAAAAATGTGCAGTTGAGCCAAGGTGTGGGGAGTTATCCTCATATAAACAACTGGCACTCAGGGACAGACTTAAATCCTGGTTTTCTTGGGATTAACAGGCCCTCCTGCGTTTAAGGAAGCACCCTAGGGGTTCAAGTAAATTCTTGTACAGTTTGTGAGAGTTCTGCTGTTGAGCACCATTGCCAACCTCTCAGCCACGTCCTCCAGCTGAGTGCTTGTGAAACAGGTTATAAGAGAGAGAACAGGATTTATCTCCCTCTCCATCCATCCACAGACCCCGAGGGAATGGCAGAGGGGCTGGAATGCCAAAAACCACAGAGGATGGAAATGTTTTTATGCTGCACCTCTTACTTAGAGGCGTAATCCTTTTCAGAGACTCACTGCAGACTTGTGCTCCACCCCTGCTGACTGCAGAGAGCCTGGGGCAGGGGAGCCCCTGCCACCCCCCATTCCATGGAAGTGCTGCAGTGCCCAGCCCCAGGATCACAGCACACAGGTGTGGAGCTCACAGGAGGAAGAGGGAAGGGGAGCTGGATCCTGATGCCCAGGGTGGCTCCTGGTTAAGTGACAGGAGCTTCTAGAGCTGTTGGAAATCTTCCAGTGCTGTCAGACTCGTTACATTCAAATATGACAGTATTCATAGAGAAACATTTAAGTCAATTTTATTTGAAGCTAAATATATTTAAGGCAATTTACATACCTAGAACATGATCTCAATTTAACTGGCACACCCTACTACAATCCTAATGTATCATCTGGTCGAATATGCTGGAGTTGACCACAGTGCAGCCAACTGGTGAAAAGTGCTATTTTCTTCTCTCTGGCATAATCTTTCTCTAGAAAAAGCATTACTTATTTTCCTGTATTGCTCCCTCAGTGCAAGACCCCACTTCTGGCCCCCATTGCTGCTCTGCTGCTGGCCCCTCAGACCCCTGGCTGCACACACCTGCATTGCCCCCCACCACCAGCACTGGAATACTTGGTTTGAGTCCAAAGGTCCTTTTTTTTGAAGACAGTAAAGTGAAGCTACCACTATGCAGCATGTCCACAGTCCAGTAATTTATTTTTAAATTGCGTAATTTCAAATTGCACAAACAAAACTGAACAGCAATATGCTTGAATTCTCTCTTCTGTACACTCAAAACAGTGATCTAAAACACCACAATATCCAACATACACAAACCTCAGGGCAGGGTTAGTAAATACACAGATTGGAATCATGGTGCTCTGTTCCTGAATGGAATGTCCCACAAAAGCACAGGATACAGCACAACATAAGGTCATCTGTTACATATGGAGTGAGCAAAAAGACACTAGCAGTTTCTATATGCATAACTGGAAAAACCTGCATAGGTTAAGGGAAAAAAAAAAAAACAAAACCAAAACCAAAAACTTTTACTCATTTTAAGTCAGGCAAGGTTGTCTGTACGCATTTTAAATTCTTTTAGAGCTATGCAATCCAACCCAGGGAGGATATGCTGATTAGTGTTGTCTCTTGTCAGCAGTCTTGCAAGGTCAAATACAAGTATCTTGGCTTTAGCTTTCTCCAAATATACAGTGAGACTTAAATGCATTTAGAATAGACAGTACATACCGTAAGCTGCTCACATACAATGAACTTAAGATTCAATATTAGAGTGTAACACTATAGAGTGCAAATCAGAATCTTCACAATAGACTTAATGGTAATAAGCAGTCCTGCAAAAGCCCACTTGAACAAAGTCGTTTAAACTATTCCCCTTCTGAAAGTAAAAGTCTAAATGACATGGAATGTGAAAAAGATTTAACAGAAGTGATTCAAATCGTTTGCGCTAGAAAAAACAGTCCTTCATGAAATAAAGGTTACAAGAACACGAGGCAGAACTCTTTGCTTTTCCCTGTTATGAGTTAAAGCGGGGAGGGACGGTGGAGTTTCAGTAAGAAAAGTTGCTGCTCCAGACTGACTTGTGCTGCATCTCACATGCTGTAGCCGAAGCCGGGCTGCGGCTGCCCGTACGGAGGGGCCGTGTAGCCGTAGCCGAAAGGTGCCTGCGGAGGAACTGCCACGCTGGGTCCCGCTGTCAACATCAGCTGGGGCTGGCCTGCAACACACAACGGGCATCTTACTCCTCCTCAACTGAGAAATCACTCAGCAAAATTCCTGGAAATCGTCGGTAGGTATTTCTGTGTTTCACCACTAAGTCCCTGCGGACCTGGACTGGGCTTCTTCGGAGTCAGAATGGGTATTTCCCCACAAAACCTCACAACACGTGGCTAAAAATACTGTAGTGTAAAGTATATGAAGGGACTCTAACTAGAATAACCTGGATATAAAGAAAATAGCCAATATAAAGTAGATATAAATATGCTTTAGATATAAAGCATATTGCACAAGATCCGAATAATCACTTGCTGGAAGTCTGGAATAGCACAGCTCCTGTACACCTTTCCTTAAGGAGGCAGGACAACCTTAATTTCTGCAGTCCACAGCCCACCTTAGCAGCCACAGCATCAGAGTGGCACTTATCTAATATTTTGGAACACGTTCCTTAAGACTTGATTTCACATGAAGAATGTTCCCATTTCCCAGGACTTCCTCAGGAAAAAAAACAAGATTAGGGAAGGGTTGTTTTAAAAGTGAAATATGTTATTGATAACACATGAACTAAAGCATTACCATAAACAATAGGTTGTGTTTCTGTAGCTTGCTCCTCTTCCTTTCTCAAAGACTCTGATGCATCCAGTTTATCCACCTGGAATTGAGACCAACAATTAAAAAATCTCCTCTAAAACAGGTACTTATTCGTGGCAGAGAAGTGGAAAAGCCTTAGTGGTATGTTAACACCCATCAAGAAAAGGAGACCATTTACAAGTTAAGATCAATTCAAGTAGCAATGTTGGTACTGGTGCAGTCAAGATTGTCTGTTTCCTGAAAAAAAACCCTCATTGAGGGATTTTCAACTACTTTGAAAGCTCACTCCAGGCTGAAGCTTTGTACAAAAGGTTCTGTACTGGACTGGAGCTGGACAGCCTTTGGACACAGACTCAGATTTGAGCTCAGTCTCAATTGGAGACCTCTGGCATTGGAGCAATTGCCAAGATAATGCCCAGACCTGGAGAAGTTTCCCTGGAGGTGACATTGAGGCAAAGTAATCTGGTTTGTCTTTGGATAGAGCAGACTGCAATAGCATCCGACATGTCACTTGAGCCTCAAGATTTCACTTTCCAAACCCATTCACTCATGCAATTTAAGTTCAAATGCAGAGAATGCATGTGTATAAGACTTGCTTTTTCCACTCCAGAACTGTGTGGCAGTCAGCCTAAACCCACAGATACTCCAATTCTTCCAGCTTTACACACAGTAACAGACAAGCCTGGCCAGCTTCACTGCTGCACTGCGAGTGCAATGGTGCTGTTTGCCCACCCCTACAGAAAGGCAAGAGAAGAAACTTCTGTAGTGAAATATTGCTCGTCTCTATGACAGATCCAAGGGAACTCAGCATTTCTACAGTCTAAGGCAGGCCCTGAAACTAAAACCACAAAATGAGGTATTGGTATTTTACCTGGGAGATAAGATTTAGAACCAAGTCAGAGATAATCATGCCAATTACTTTGCAAGACAATAATACAAGTCACAAGATTAATGCTTCATTTAATTCGTGTCCTTAATAAAGGAGTTTGAAGGTTTCCTGCACTTACACAGGGTCAGTGTTATTTATTCAGCTACAACATCCACGAGTGAGTTTTCAGCTTAACTGTGCTACGTGAGCAAATATCTGCAGGCAGCTCCACGAGCTGAGAGCTCCTCCCTTCAGCTGTGAGTTACAACGTGTGCTCCATAAACCTGTTCCTCCGTAACCTCAAGCTGAGGCACAACTCCAGGGAGTGGCAGAAGTCCTGAGCTCGAGTTCCCTCATTGACTGGGCTTCCATGGCCAGCCTGGTGGTTGCCTCCCACAGTTATCTGGCTCGCTGCTGCCAAAGTGCACAGGATCATATCCAATGCTCCAAGACTCGTTTCCAGACACCGTGCTGGGAACTGCACTGTTTTTAACTCAAAACAGCAACACACTGAACACAGAAGCACAAGTTTAGAGATGCGAATCCAAGGAGAATGTGCAGAGTTTGCTACTAAGCAGAGGCATTTGGCTTACTCACACTTGGAAAGCCTCCAGCCCAGGACATTCAATGCATTTTGGACCCAGTTTTGATGCCTCCCCTCAGAGCTGAACAAATATTGACAGGAACGAGCACAAGTTTGAAACCAGCCCGCAGGATGGTTCTTACACCACTTGCTCGAGCATCACCAGCTTCAGGGCCCTACACACTTGGAGCAAGATTGACTGAAAGGCTTTTCCACAAGGACTGCAATAAGCTGCAGAGGAAAAGTAACATGCATTCAATGTTATCGTGTTATGTGTGCATGAAAAAGAGGCAAAAGTACTGAAGCACGAGTGAGGTCTGAAGATGACTGCCATACAGGCTCCCCCCAAAAAACCACACGCAGCCCACAGCAATGCCTTGGAGCTTCAGGAGTAGTGGGATGTAATTGCAATGACTGCTACACATGCGTAGTTTATGCAAACACTGCAGTTCAATTACCTTTTTTCACACACACGCTTTCCTACTTTCCTTACTAGCTGCTGAAGGACCTTACACTACGTGTCTTAGGTTAGCCTTGAGTTCCAGTGGTGTCTTTACAACCAGCAGTTTTTGCATTTAGTCCATCTTCAAAGCTGTTTTGTCACTTTGGTTTGCCCTTTGCTGAACCACATTAATGGAAAACTCCTGCTAGGGCTGACCCCCAGGCTAAGGAGGATCACAGTGGCATTTGTAGGGAAGCAGATGGACAGAAAACCTTGGATTGCCCTTCTGAAGGTCAAAGTTATGCAGCAAAAGGCAAGCCCTGGAGTAGTCTCAGAAGAGCAATAAGCATTACCATTTTTATATATTTTTTTAATGAGGTAGCAAGAGAAGTTTAGTGAAGCCGAAGAGCTTGGAAGGCAGTCTTTTTTTTGGACAACTGCTAGAAATTTACTACAGGGAGGAGAACCACAGACTTGGTGTAACAGCTGAAGTTTTAAGTTGCTACATGAACTAGAGCACTGTGTGGATTAGATCAGCACCATGAGAACTGACACCTGAGTGAGGAAGAGTCCCTCTGGAAGCAGCCAGTATCTACTCTGCCTACAGTCAGCACGCATTAGTCATGGTCCAGAGATCAGGAACTGGATCACAGCCCTTCAACTAGCAAATGCCAGACTGATTCATGGATTCACAGACTTATTTCTTATTGTAGGAGGTTCTTCCAGCCAGATTGGCTGTCAAATAATAGCACTTATGGAAGTATTTGTGTTGTTTGAATACCAGGTTGACTGTGATCCAACTGATCACCTGTATGCCCTTCCTGAGGATCTATTAGCTTATTAGTAGCAAATGAATCTACTTTTCTCCTACAGCACTAGCTACTGAGAGTTAAACAATTTGCAAATGCTTTAGTGATATTTTGTTTGGGGAAAAAGCAGTAGCAGCAGTGTAGTAAACATAGGAAAGAAAAAAACTCATGCAGAATCCTTAGACTTAGTCCTCCAGACTTAAAGATGGAAAACAAGAATCAACTTTCACCTTTTCCTTTATTGCATCAACCTGCAAAGGAATTCAGAAGGTGCAGCTTAGAAAAATCAAATTCCATATTTAGCATATAAAAAGGTAGAAACAAAAGCGTCAGGGAAGAAATAATTAAGGTACAGGCGAGTAAAAACAAAGGTACACCAGAAGTATCTGCTTTAGAAAGGCAGCTCTGCTTGTTGCTGGCTCTGACTTCATTAGCTGCACTAAAGCTGCATCCTAATCCTTTAGCAGATCAGGAAATTCTTATCTTTAAGGATCTACTACTCCCACCAAAGTCCTGGTGTTAGCTTGGTACATCAGGCATCTGTGACAAACAGTTTTATTGCTCAGCCAGCTCCCCACCTCCCCCAAAACAGCATTTCAGGCTGGCTACAGAACTACAGGGTAGTCCTGCCTCTAGAAGGAACAGCCAGGCAAATTTCTGGACAAACAGGCACCTCAGTCTTCACTGACTGCATGAAAGCAAAAGCTGAACTCAAACTTGAAAGAGTCTTAATCATCAAGGAATTTACACCATTTCACTGGAAGATACTCCAAAAGCTTCAGCTGGACAAATCCTGCTAGGGACAGTTGGATTTAACTCAAGTCTGTTCAAGTCTGTCAGAGCATTACCAAGTAGTTCCCCCATCCTGAGTCACTTAAAATAAGAGTTGAGTCATAATTAGTGCCATGAAGTATCAGAGCCACATTTCAGAGTTAAATGCACAGCAGAATAAGTTATCTCCAGATCTAGCTATAAAGCTGGTTTAGTACACAGTCTAGAATTTAGTTAAAGCTTGATCCCAGCTGGGATTCCTGACTGACACAGCACAGGAAAAGCCTGGAGCCTGGAACTACTTTAGACACTGCCCAGGGTCAGGCAAATACTACTGATGTAGGTTCTGTAATTGGTAGAGGGTGGAGCCTGCAAGTGTTTCAGCCTCTTAGAGGGCGAAGTCTCTCCCCAGATGGACTGAAAAGTAAGTGTGGACATGGACAGACAGACATTGGACAAAGCCCAAATCAATGTTAGTAGCAAGCAGACAGTCTCAAGGCATTCACCACAGTGACTAACAAGCTCTGGGTGTTGGAGAGGCACCTGCTCTTACCTTGGTCAAGTATTCCTTCATGACCTGAATAAAGTATGGCATGGCAAAGTCCATAATGTTGTGCCTCCACGCTGTTTCCAAGACAACATCCGGCCTTAGGAGATCGTAGCAGGTGAAGAGACAAGCACCAAAGCATTCCCTCTTGTTCTCCTGCAGGAACCACTGCAGCAGCTCTTCTGCCAGCTCAGTATCTTTGGATTCAGAAGCGTACTGCATCGCATCCTGCAACGGGACAGAGCCTCAGCCTCGGGGCACACAGCAACCCACAATGGGCTGTGAACTAAGCTCTGTTCAGAGCCAAACAAGCCAAGGCTGCTAAAGATGACCTGGTGCTGTCTCACCTTGTACAGCCTGTCCTTCTTGCAGAGCTCCACGCTCTGTTTCCAGCGGTTGTTGCCTTTGAAGAGATAGGCAGCGATTCTTCGGAACTCTATTAGCTCGTGTTTCTCCAAACGTTGGGCAAGAGAAATGTTGTCAAAGTTGTCATAAGCATCTATAGAAGTCCTAAGAGCCTGAGTGAAGCAGAAAAAAAGAGTCTCACCTCAGATGTACAAGTGCATCCACAAAATGCAAATATTTTCCATTAGTTCTGTATTCCTGCTTTTAGGAGGATAAAGGATTCCAGCCAGACCTGCAGAGATCTGCTGTCTTATTTGAGAAGCTGCTGTTTGACACACATGGAGTTTAGAGTGTCTCAGTCAGTATTTTTCAGGAGGTTAAGAGTCTCTGAATACCAGGCAGCTGTTCTCTGGAAACAGTAGAACAGCCAGACATGGCAACTCTTTGCCCCTTCCGTGAGGCCTTTTCTTAGCACCCACTGTTTGCTTGCCTTAAGAAAAAGCTGTCACACTCATAACAAAGTAGCCACTCTACCCCGAGCAGGAACGACACAAAAAGCTCTCAGAAAGCCACTAACACTTTCCCACTAAATCCCTGGCTCCTCACCACTAGTTCAGTTTCGAGTGTTAGAGAACATACACTCGAGGAATTAAAGTTAACAGCAAGCAGGTAAAAACTACTGAAAATAAGAAAGAAAACTGTGTTTCTACACATTAAACAAAGGCTCAGAATACGAGGTAAATCCAGAATTAGGTGCTTCAAGACAAGACATACCTGGTAATCTTCTTCAATAATGAAGAGGTTGTTGAGGGACTCATTGACTGATTTGTTGTTGTGATTTTGGACAGAGCGCAGGTAAGGCTTAACCAGGGGCAGCTGTTTAACCTTCAAGGAATCAGGGAGACACATTTAAGTGAGTTTTTGTGGAAGCCTCTTAGCATCTTCCCTAGCAGGCAGGGGAGTAGCTAAGCATTTTAAAATGCTACTACAGCTCAATGTTTTCCCAGCTTTTGCATTGAGCTGGATAGTACGAAAATTACCTTTGTGAAGAAGGTGACAGCACGGGTGTGGTCAAGCCGAGGGGACAACACCATCAGCAGATCATTGAGCAACAGAGGCTTAAATTCCAAATAGAATTGAACTGCCTTGTAGTACAGCTCCACATTGGCCACCTAGACAGGAGTAAGGATGCATGTTCAGAGCAGGAGTTGGATTGTGGGGAAATCCAAATGAAAAAGAGACATAACTTTCACTAGGAAAGCAATACCTTAGTGATGATATCTTTGAACTGGCCTTCTTTCCAAGCATCTGTTGGGTGATTCATCATTGTGATTATGGCATTATCATACTCTTCATACTTATCATACAGGAACACCAGTTCAGCCCAGAGATGGGCTTGTTCTGCAGCTCTCAGAACCTAAGCAGAAGGCAGAATTAGCTATATTTGTTACCTGGAATTTCCATCAGTGCTCAGGCATTAGTGCCATTAAAAACCTCAATAACCTTTTGCTGGTGCAAAAGCCAGGATACAGACAGCCCGAAAAGGTGTGTTTTAAGTTGGACTTAAAGCCTCATTCACCTTGGGAATGTTGACTCTGGACCAGAACAGCTCCAAGTGCTCCCTCATCTTCTGTGGCTTGAACTTGGAGTAGAGAATTGCCAGCTCTGTGAACATCCCCATGTGTGCTCGCTCCAGTCCAAGCGCTGCTTCCAACATAGTGATCAGCTCTTCAAAGTAGCCACGATCCTTAGAGGCACAGACAGAGACATTTCACATCAGGAACCATCCAGAATCCCAGATTTTGACAGGGTTGCCATGGCAGAACTGACTGTACAACAGCAGTCAGCTTAATTACCTGGTAATAGTTGATTAGCTCTTCCAGCTCATCTGCATGCACTACGATATGGAGCCCACACATCTGAGCCAGGCGGAATTCTTTTCCATCCACACAAGCAAAGCAGACCTGGAATTGAGAGTTGTGTTACTGCTTATAATGAAGGCTTCTGAACAGGGCCCAGCTTTGAAGCCCTTGACCTCAGAGCCAGTAAATTCACCTCTTTCCACGTGCGAGTGCTGTTGGCTTTCCGAGCACCATCCACGGCTGCCTGGTACTCGCCCAGGTGCACCAAGGTAGAGGCCAAACGGCCGAAGTTGGACACGTTGTTGTACAACAGCTTGGCTGCTTCATACATCTTCTCATCATAGCAGCGATCACCAACCTAGGGCAGAGCACAGCCAGGTTATTCCTGCACATTTTCAGCCAGGGGCTTACGTGAAATGTGTGGCATTCATGCCCTTATCAAAATGGATTTAAAGGCCAAGATCTGTGTGCATATCCAGAGAGACAGAATTGCCAACGCCCCTCTGTGATTCAGCAAAACAAAGTTCCACTCACCTGCTGGATATGTGCATTGTTGGGTCCATTGATGAACTCCTCCAGCTCTGCCAGGCGGTTTGTTTTAGCCAGAGCAAAGATTAATTCTGTTTCCACATACGACTCCCGGGCCTTCTTGCGTGCCATCTGCAGATACTTCACCAGTTCTTCCCAGTTTCCTATGGAAAGGAGTTCTAAATGTTTACTTCCCACATTGGGGACACTTGTGCTTAAGTTAAACAATCAGCTGAAGCTAATTTTAACATATTTCTACAGCTATTCCCCAAAATCAACAACCTTCACACTGCTCATCACGCATTAATCAAATCATCTTAGAACGGGCCTAACTAAAATCCTATTTAACTTCATGCAAAGACTCTGAAAGAAGTCTCCAGCTAGCTAAGGAAATAAATTACAGGCCACTGATTATCTGCAAATGGAATACACTACCTTTCCCCATTCTAATTTAGGGCAGTCCTTGAAGGGCCAGATTCCTCTACTTGCATCAAGATACAGGTCTGGCAGAACTGCAGTTTGATCTGACCCGGCAAAAGAGCTGAGCAACACCAACAGCCAAGAGGTAAATAAAACTTAATCATACCACTGGCATTAGCAGCTTGAACAACTTCCATGTATGAGGAAGGATCATCTGCTTTAATGTAGGAGTCAATTGCTTCCTTTACCATCCCCTTCTGGAGCTGTGCTTTGGCCAGCTGGCTCCACACTGCAGGTTCATTGCAGCGCTCGGCGAACTCGTACGCACGGTCCAGGTTCCCAATGTGCTCTATCAACACCTGGGGAAAGGACAACCATGATCAGCCACTCTCATAAAAGTCACTTTTACAACACACTAAGCTGTGGTTTATGTAAATTCCTCCATGGATCCACAGCTTTTAAAATAGGGACTAACTCCATACAACCCACACAGCGTGAGCGATTTTAGGCTTACAAAGTTTCAATAAACAACGTCTGTTCTGCTTCATAAGACACGACACTGAGCAGCTTTGGGCACTTTGCTAATTGGTGTTAAGCACTGAAGTCACCAGCAAAGTCTTTGTGTGGGGATGCACAGGGAGTTTTTACAGCCTGAGAATTTTAGGTACCTGTACAGCTGATGTGTTGACATCAAACTTCCTGAAGATAGCAAATGCCTCCTCGAAAAGCTCGTTGCTGATAGCAATATTGGCTATATCAGGGGCATCATAGTTATCCAGGCGATTGATGTACTCCATGACTCGGGTGCGGTCAGCCTTGATAGCTGTAAGGATGAGAAGGTTCTGCAGGTTCCTGAAGAGGGAAAGAAAATAGTACTTTGTCAAACAACGATCAAGAAATTCACCCTCCCCTCTGGAGCAGGTATTAGTTCATTTGCTGTTTCCCATTACAGCAAGAACTCCAAGTTTCCTGTGGCTTAGTTCTGATTTCACACACCTGTGCTCACTGAATACTGAGTTATCCAGAACAATTTTCTCCAGCAGTTCAATGAGCTCATTGGGAAGATCTGCAGTCATGAAGGCCTTCACAGTGACAGAGACTTCCTCGGGGTCCTGGGTCTCTGACAGCGCAGTCTGGACAACCTGCAGGCAGAGGCAAGGCATGGGCAGAGTCAAGGCACAGGCAGATCAGTGATGTCAGGTTCTGCAAGTCCAGTTAGGACAGGCAAGGCTGTGAATGTCCTGCCAGTTGTACCTGGTCAATCAGGGGTCTTCTGTAGGGGTTGCTTTCCAGTAGCACACTGGCCCAGAGCTCGGGGTCCTTACGGCGAACTAAGTAGCGGGAGAGACTCTTGAAGAGGGAGTTCTCATTGCACACCTGGAGAAAGGCACAGCTTGCTCAGAGTGAAGGCACAGCTATGGAGCCTACAGATATTTGCACTGCAACTCTGAACTGAGAGGCAGACTAGAAATCTCAGCCTTTGATACTTCATCAACCTCCCGTTTCAGGATGAGCAGGAGAGCTTCCCATTTCTCATTAAGAGGGAGATTAAACAGCCACCTCCTCTCTGTGTTAGAAGCATGCACTTCCCAGCTTAATACCTTTCAGGAAATACATGCTTTCATCATAAAGCTATCTACCCCATGACACTGATGTTAGAACTCAACCCACGAGACAGCTGCATTAATTAATACATACATTAATCAGCTCCAGATCGCACTGTCCACGCTCGTAAGCCACACAGGCCAGGTGAGGGTCCCTCTTCTCACAGTACTTGCCAACAACACGACTGTCATAGTAGGGGTTCTCACGCAGGAATCTCTCTGGGTTGTTGTTGCTGTCAATGTATATCTTGGCCAGTGCATTGTGAGTGGCAGGCTCCTCACAGCCCTCGTGAATCCTTGCTTCCAGCCAGGGCAGAAGCAGCTTCAGCCTAGAAGGAAGTGATTTCCACGTTAGAGGTTAAGTAAATATCCAATAGCACAATTTCTACACTCTGGAAGCCAGCCTTGGTGTAGGATAGTCAGGACTAAACCAGAGTTACGGTGCTCTGTCTTAACCTACATTTTGGTTTATTATTATAATGGTGTAACTTTCTGACACTATGAAGGACATCACACACCAAAGACTCGCTATCTATCTGGAGAGATCCCCATATCAGTCAAGAATTAAAGCTTCTGCTTGTGTCAGTACCAGCTTTAGCTGTGTGACAAGGACAGGCACTGATGGATGAGCAGCAAACACCGCCAGACTGGGAATTGGTAAGAGACTGGTAGAAGTTTAATACCTGTTTCTTTTCTCAACCTCTGCAACAAGTTCATCAGTGGAAAATTGACCTCTCACTACAAGGATGAGGTTCTTTATCACGTCTTCAGAGCAATCCACATCCAGCAGTCCCCCAATAACAACTGGCAGACGGCTTGGATTCACCTAAACAGAAGCATTTAAAGAGATCAGTGTGTTGTCAGGGAACAAGGGCAGGCAATACTTCTCCTCAGAACTACACATGAAGGCCACTTTTAAGATTGACCCCATCTTCCTGCCTTTACTCCCAGCCTCCTGAGGTTCTGAACAAGCTTAAAAGCCAATTCTTCAGTCAACAGGTGCACCTATCCCAGCCCAGTGGCTCACTCAGTTCCCACAGGAAGAGCTCCTGAGCAATCCACTTTGTCCCTGCAGGAACTTAAAAGGAAAACTTCCCCTCCTCCCTCTCCAAAACGCTGAGTTAAAATCACCCCAATAACTCCAAAGTTATTCTACCAAGTCTTCCTCCTTCAAGAGGCACATGAGTGGGAGTTACTGCTTAACCTGACTGAAGAATGAGATCTGACTCACATCAGGGCTAATTTACTGCAGGGCACTAATAATCACTTAAATGTCAGCCTGAAGTACAAAGCTGTTTGCAGAATACTTAAACATGATGCCTGTAGTAGTATACAATACTGTAAAGATTGATCAATTTGACTCACTGAAGCCAAGGGACAAGTTGTCACTTACCTTCTGTACATAAATCTCAATATATTTTTGGAGATTATTTCTATACAAATACAGCACCAAGTCGTGGACAAAGTCAAAGCGGTCGCACACGATGATGAGAGGCAGCTGGTCAGTGAGTTTAGCTTCCTAGAAAGAGAAGAGCTTTAGTAATTTGGTTTTGCTCTTGGACTTAAGCAGACAAATAATACAGTCACTTAAACTGTCAAAGCAGCTGAATTTGGAAAGCCAAAACTCAACAGTCAACCAAATAATGACAGCTTGTTGTTCAGCTAATTGTTTGCAATACGTAGCAAGTGGGAGCACTCACACCCACGGCAGGGCGTGAGGAGCAAGAAGCTTTTTGGAGTTCAACCCTGCTCCTTTGCATGGCAGACTCTACAGTTTTACAGCACAATACAACTATTACAAGCCTAGGCTATAGAGAATATTTTTAGTTGCCACTGGTGTTTGGTGTGCAGGATTAGCACTCTGGGATTTCAAAAGAAATTTAACCAAGACTAGATTAAGTTGTGGTTCATAATGTAAAACTTAGATACAGAATTGACTTCGAGTGCCATGTGTCTTGTGATACCTCCTAACTATGGATTTAGAGAACAGTAAGAATTAAGCTCTATAGCAGTACTACTTCAATTGCTTATCAGATTAATTATCTAAAAGCATTCCAACTTTCAGCATAAGGTTACAATGGTTACAGTACAGAAGCTTAGTCTATGTGGCAGACAGTATTCCGGATGCATATTTCAGATCACTTATTCCAACATGCACATCCCAGAATATAATCCTACATATAAATTACACTTAAGGACTTTACACAGGGAGGCCTGTACTGGGAGATTTACCTGGTACATGTCCTGCACATTCCAGACATGGAACAGCACAAAAAACAATAACTTTCATCAGGAATTTGACAGCTTGATAACATATCTTAGGTGGCTTGATCAAATTACATACCTTACACCTCGGTGACACCAGGTTAGTTTTAGAGAATTCTCTTGGGAAGAGTTTTGCCATCTTCAGATATGATCAGCAAAATCTAAGTCTATGCTATGTAACCAACAAACATGAAGGCAGGAAATGTTCCCAGATAAAGTTTTCCCCTCCCACACGGTTCCTCAGGTATTTCTCAGACTGTTGTGTTTGCCAATAAGCTCAGCACTAAGACTACAGAATCTGAACTTTGAGCACACCATCTTTTCCTACTCTCCAGCAATGCTCTGGATCAGCCAGGATATATTCACACTGACTGGCATCTCCCAGCAGAGCTAAACCATGGCTCACCTGGCTGAAATTTCAGTGTGTAGGAGTAAGACAGATCAGCCCTGAACCTGAAAGCATTTATGGAATTAATTGACTCTAATAATCTGTTGTTTCTGTAGTTGCTCAGTTGGAGTCGATTACATTGTAAATAAGCATTAAGTTACCAACTCACTTGGCACTAGGGGTGTTCTCAAGTTAAATAAACTGTTTCCTACTTTACAGCAGACATTTGGAACAAGTTCTAGGTGAGCTGGTGCAACTACTACAGGTTAAGAGTTCAAGCCAGATTAACCTTACCAAGAGCAGTGAGGAACTGACCTGACATTCTCATTTTTTTAGACAATATTCCAGGCTCAGACTTCATTAGGAGGCACTGTCAACATGGCAGATACCTCTGATTTGAGGACACTTGGATCCTTAAGTGCAAAGGTTAAAACTCATCTATTTTCACAGAGCTGCCTCATTTCACTAGTGACACACCATGTTTTATCAGCACCCCAAAGAGCCCCAGACAGTCCAGTGTTACCCAAACATTACCTTGAGGAAGTTTTTAACACGTTCTGGGTCATAGCAGTTACTTTCCCTGCAGATTCTTTCCACTTCTTTAATTTGTCCTGTCTTGCATGCAGCTTGAATGTACTTGAAGTGCACATCTGGATCCTGGCTGAAGTTTACAATAGAGCCCAGGAAATAAAACAAACCTGGAGAGAAACAGTCAACACATTATTTGCTGGTCTTGTTTAAAAGTACAAATCCCAAAGGCTACAGAAATTTAAGACACCCAATCAGGACAAAGGAAACAGGCCAGCATTCTAGGTTTTTCTACAGCTCCAAACATTTTCCAAGATTTCAGAAAAACAAATTATGCAACCAAATAATGGTATCCATCCTAAACAGGGAAACTTTAAGGTTTAGGTCTGTTTCAAGACAGTTTGAGGCCTAACTACCCAAGTTCATTATGCCTTTCTAGATTTCAGCAGGTAGCCAGTCTTCCATACACACATCTGTAATGAGGTGAGCACCAGCTCCTCTTGCTGAAGTACAAACTTACCTTCAAAGCTCTTGAAGGACTCAAAGAGCTCAATGAGTGACTGTGTTGACAGCTGTTCATGGTATTTGGAAGCTACCTGGACACAGATCTGCAGGTTCTGACGGATGTTAGCAGACAACATCGCACGCAGACATTCCAGAGAGTCTTCTACTGATAAGGACCCAAAATAATTCACTAACCACTGCAAGGACACACAAGGCATTTTAGACCTGAGCAGAAGAGCAGTTATTAAAGGCTGGATGTGTAGATGCAGGGTGTTTGATGCCTTACCTCAGGATTGAGGAGGTGAGTGTGAACTACCGCACGCTTGATGTCGTACAGGTCTGTGAAGTGCTCGAGTGCTCTCTGCAGCAAACCAGCCTTCTCACACAGCTGAGCTATGTGAGCCCGGTCATAGTGAGTAAACATTTGGTTTCCCAGGATGGCATCTGCAACCTAGAAGGAATATGGAACATTTCCACTCAGTTCCTGAGCACTACCACCAGTATTTGCCATGTCCAGCTGCAGGAACCCTGAGCACATACCTGAGGTGCATGCATGAGGTTCATCTCAAGTAAACGTGTTTGCAGGGGGCCTTCTGAGGGACGATTATTCTTCAGTGCATCCAGCAGAAAGGCTGTACATTGCTGGATTAAATTATATTCCATAAAGACATCCACAATCTGAAAAAAAAAAGGAAAGAAATTTAGGTTTTTGATTAGGAACTGGAAGCATATTTAAGCATCAATGCAGCTTCAAAAGCTAAATCCAAACTCATAGCTCTAATGGTTAGAGTAGGGCTCCTCTTACCAATTCAATGCTTTGAAGGTAACATTTCATAGCAATAAAGTTATTTACCTGTGTTATATCTGCAAGAGGCTCTTCATCTTGAACAAGCATTTGTGCAAACTGCTGTCCTTGATCAGGGCTGATTCTCATTACATTCCTCAGCAAAAAAATCCAGTCTGGAGTATATCCAACCTGAAGAGAAAAGTGAGAACTCAGCAAGAGCACACACCTTGTTAGATACAGAGCTCAGTAAAAGCTACTGCCAGGAGATTACACAACCCAGCCAGGATTTCCTCTTTTGGAAAAGGCTACATGGGGAAGTAGGAAAAGACCCATGTATGAAGTCTAGCAGTAATTATTCATAAAAAACTTCAGGCAAAAGTAAGTACTATACAGGCTCTCAGATTCCCCCACAGTTACTTTTAGCTATTTTAGAACATGCAGTTGTTATTCTTAAATTCAGGATAGATATAGGAATTTTAATTTTCTCTCACCTTCTTAGCATACAAAACAATCTTCTGGACTTGTCCTGTTTCAGCAAAACACTGGATGACCTTGTTTGGAACGTTGGCTCTCAGATAGACACTAAGTGCTAGCGTGGGATCTACAGATTTCACAAGATCTCCCAGCTCTTCCGAGCACTCCAGCTGCTCAGAAACAGAAATGCAGTCAGCCCACCCTGACAGTGCCATGCTGAAATGGACTACCACCCTCTTCCTCATTTAATTTCCTTTTGGACTTCTCTCTAAAAAGTCAAGGCCCAGCTCGATAGCCTTAGCTGGCTCTCCCAGCAGTGATCTCGCCGGCTCAGCTCCTCACGGTGTTCTACAGAGTCAAAGGCATTTTCACAGCCAAACAGAACCGGGTGACACATTGTATTAGTCTGTTTCTTCACTAATTACACAAATGTAACTAAAGCTCAAAGCACTTGCTTTACACAGTATCCAAAGGAGTGGTTTGGCAAAGCACAGCAGCAGCTCAGAGCTTTCCGTGCTCTGCACATCCTGCTGCGATTTTCAAGGTAGAATGAGGGAAGCTCTGAGTAGTTGATCAATTCTCTTGCAGTAACTCGAGTCATAGTGACAGGCAGAGTGAGCACCTACTGCTCAGCTATTTGCTGTCACTGCTGAGCTCCCAGCTGAGTTTTTCTGGGAAGGGGGGAGGCTGTCAGGCAGTGCTGTTCTTTCCCCCCACGGCTCTGAACGTATGGATCCCAAACTCACCTTATCTTCTTTTAACCATTTTTCCAAGAGTTGCTTGCGGCCCTGCTGGAGCACAGGTCTGCAGAGCTCCAGTGACTCATACTTATTCAGCTGCCCTTGGTCCAGCAGAATGCCAAAATACTGCAGGAGAGGGGAAGTCTGCCCTGGCTGAGCTGGAACACTCTGGAACCGGCGTATGGTGTCTGGAGTACGCAGGATTCCCTGCCAGAGAGAGAGAGAGAGAGAGCCACTTCAATTTTCTGTTCTGCTGTTGTGGCTTGGCAAGAGCTTCTCCAGGAGGCTGGAGGTAATGTCACTGTAGCTGTCACAAGCATTTCTGTTTTGCCAGCCCAGAATGTCAGGAGCAATATGGCTGAACATCAGCTCAGGTACTGAGATGCCTGGACAGAAAATGCGCTGTAACAGCCCATTAAATTTATTTCAGTAGCAATGCAGATTTAAGTTCAGAATTATAACACCCTTGGCCTTGCAAGCAAGTTCCTCTCATCTGAATTTAGTCTTAGTCTGGGCTTTTTTATCCTGTTTCCACATGCAGCCTCAGCTAGAGGTTGCCTTTTCACAGACACTTTCTTGTATCACTGGAGAAGGTAAATACCAGAAACATCATGAATCATAGCCATTACTTCATCATCTATTACTCCCTCCTCTGTGGGCTTCACAAACTCTAAGATCATCCAGCTTGCAATCAGTGTCAGCACCCAAGATACCTGTGAAGCACCAAAATACTACCTTGGGACAAGAGCAGCAACAAGATTGTGCCCTTGCCAATTAAAAAAATCCACTGAACTTTACTGATGCAAGAAGCTGAAGCCAGTAGAGTTCAGTGCTGTTCTGAACACTTTACCTTTGGGGCATTAGCTGCCACTTTTGCTGCCTCTGAATAGTTCCCTTGTGCAAAGAGTGCATTGAATTTCCTGGCAAAGAGCTCCTCGGCCCCCGCCAGGTTGTTGCGGACAGCCATCCGTAAAGCCAGGTCAGGATTCTGCAGCACGTTTGTGATGTAGGGAATGATGTTCTCCTCTTCCACACACACTGAGAGCACCTGAATAAACCACCAGGGGAAACCTCCAGTTAGTCCAAATACCAAAAGGGAGCCAAAGCCTAAGCTACCTCTAAGAGGGAAATTATGGCACACATGGAAAGTTTTTCATCCCTTGGTAACTGCAGGGTTTTGCCATTTTATTTAAGAGACCTCTGGTTAGAAAGAACCAATGTCCATCCATTGTCTGCATCAAAGCAGGCAATTAACACTCAGTTTAACTGAGGTATTTGCAGAGTTAGAAACACAGGGATACAATGGAACCCTGCACTGTATCATGAAGAACCAGTGGGATCAGCCAAGTAAGTGATTTCCAGGCTGAGTTTCCTTACTTGTCCCTTTCTGTTCACTCCAATAATCCCAGCTGTTGCTTCGTGCTGCGCAGTAACAAAAATGGTCTCTCCACTGATCCTGTTCATGTAGATACAGGTGCCAGTTTCCAGGTCATACAAGTGGATGTAGCCATATTTTGTTATGAGGAACACCACATCGTGCTTGTCACTGATCTGCAAAACAGAAATAGATTACTCAAATTTGGCACTGGATAAATGAGTTGGTGCTTTTGAGACTCAGCAAACAGCTGGGCCATTTCAGGACAGCCAGAAGTGCTGTTTTATTTTTACTTGAGTACTTGAGTACTATCACAGCAGAATGATGTTTGAAGAGCTTGAAAAGCAGTTAAAACACATGGATATTTCTTCCATAAATAAGAACATGCTGCTTTTGAATGCTGCTTGTCTCCACCTTTACTTTACCACTACTGAGGCAGGAGCAGCAGTCACACCAGTCACACCAGTTTAGGGCCAACCCCCAGGTCCACATTAACCAGCAGGCTCCCAGTGCCCTGCTCCTGTCACAGCCACCAAGAGAAGCTGCAGACCTGTTTGCAGCTGGCATACCTGCATAGCAACAGGAAAGTCACTTTGTGCTTCAGGGGGAAAGAAGACATCCACAGCTTTCTTTGGAAAGGGCTGATTCCCAGTGGGTGGTGTGCCAACCTCAATGATATGCAGCTGTGCAAGAGATAAGATTAGTTCTTGCATCTAATTTATTTAACAATAGATTCAACCATGAAATTACAGCAATCTTCTTGCTGCTCAGCCTTAATCCCAAGTTTATGCAAAGACAAATTAAGTTAATCTTCCTAAACATTTTCACTGGCTAAAGGTGTGGCATCTGGTGTCCATGTACCATAGTTGAGGGAAACAGTTAAATATGATCTTTAGTTATCTCCAATTACTTGGAAGTTTCAGGATTCAGCTGGGTTGCTTGAGATGCACTCTTTTAACTTGGTTCACATTCTACAGAGACAGTTCTGAAGATGTTTCTCTGAATCCAGCTCTGGTTTTGCTGTAATATCATTCCAGCATTGGCATTGGACCACTATTCAGCCTTGCAACACCATTGCTTCATTTTTTTTCGTTTTCATCCAATAATTTGGAAATTAGTTGAGTCTGATACCAGGGATCAGCATCAAGGAAAGATTACAACAGCTTTTCCCTCAAGCTTAGCCTGCGAAGCCGAGAGTCACATGTTTCAAGCAGCTAATTAGGCTGGTCATGACATGCCACTTAACTTCTCCACTCACAGATTCTTGCTACACCAGGTAGTCCAAGTTCTGCATGCACCATATGTCATATCCAGACTGACACAGTCCTTCACTTTCTTCCTTAAATGCAACTTTTTGCATTAAACCACTTGTTCTCCTGGAAGCAGAGAACCAGGGTGAGTCACTAAAGATTACAGTGTATTTAGAACCAAGCCTTACCTTACCCCCAGCTTGCCCTCTTACTGCAAAACAGAAGAGAGTGGATTCTTCAGCATTCCCTTCCATCTTGAACTGTGCAAAGCTGGCTGCATGTCCCTCGATGGGCTGTGACACTTTTCTGTCCACAGAGTACAGCTGCATTGCTCCCACCACACGGTTTTGCTACACAAAAAAGAACAAGTGTCAGGAAAAACAGGCACTGTGACAGTAATTTAATTTAAGTTAATATTGGTCAATATGCTGCCATTCCAGCTTCTTCTTACAACAGCATCACTTCAGACTCTTAAACTTCCACTAGTGTTTATATCATTACAAATCAAATTATATTAATGTGAGATTTTCAGTTACACTTAAGTTTGTTATTTGAAGATTGAGACAAGCATTTAATAAACATTTAATAAAACAAACACATCAATCCTGCTCCTATAGAAGGAGACAACAACACAAGCTCTGGGGTTTGCACATCTTCCTGGAGGTAAAGTACCTGTGCAGATATTCCAGTCAGCAGGAGCCATTTCTGCTTGGCATCAGTCCTGTAGTTGATGATCTGGCAGCCAGCAAGGCTGGAGTGGCGATCAAACATCTTCACAGGCTGGGACTCTCCCTCCATGCTCCAGTGGTAAACTGCATTATCCGTCACAAGGGCAACAGTGTTCAGAGAGATCCACTTCCAGAAGGTGACATCATCTGTCATGGTGTGAGCCTTCATCTTGCTCTTCATTTCGATGTTAAAGATTTGCAGCGTTTTCCCAGCTAGAAGACACAGCGTCGTTAGCCACGTGACAGAGCAGAAGAGCTGCACTAGGACATTAAACCCTGGGGATTTCCTCCAAGGAAAAGCTGTTCTACACTGGCAGATCTTCGGGGACTAGCTTTTACTTTGAACCAGACCACACTCCTAGGGCTGATTTTACCCATTTGCCACTACTGAGCAATCAAACAGATGCGGAGAACGGGTTGGTAGGAGACAAAAGCTTCAGCCACACAAACGGGTTGGAGGATACTTCACGGACATCAAAACCAGGTTACAATCATGCTGAGGCTCTTTGGAGTTGTGAGGGCAGCTATGACATTAAAACTATTGGCATTAAAAACTATGTCCACATCTGTTTTAAGTATTAAAAGGGCACAACATGGAACAGTCAGGTTGGCAGAGGGCTTTTGTAATTCAGGCTAATTAACCAAAACCTTGGGGTTGCACTAATGGGATACACAGCTACTGACTGCAAACCAGACTGACAGGAACTGTGCAAGGGAAGGAATCTAGTGACCAACACAAGCTCTAGAAGGCAAGAGGAAAAGTTCTCCAAATCACATAGAATGGTGCATACAAACATCCTGAACAGCCACCTGCAGTCATTTCTACCAGTTTTTATACCACAGTGGCCTAAGAAATTATTTCTTCCTACTGAGAAGATAAGAAAGGTTCTGACCAGTTCTACTACTTACAGGAGAGAGTTATTTAAGCACACGCAGGTGTAGCCCAGGAGGAATAGAAAAGATCCCACAAAACTAGATGCAGGCCAGAATATCTGCTACAGTTACTCACTGTAGCCCAGCTTGAGGAAGTCATGGTGCCACAGGGGCAAGTGCCTGCACTCACCAGGGACTGGTTTATTTCAAAGCCATTAGTTCAGCAATTGATGCAAGATGCAGAGTCAGGAGTTTCTCCAGAACTTGGAGAAATCTCTTTACTACAGAGTTACTCAGGCTACAGGCAGCAGTTTGTTTCCACATCTAGTGCAGCTGGAGCTTTAGGGTCAAGGGAGAAGGACATTCAGGTAACACATTCCTACATGCTAGGCGAGGTATATCACAAGGCAAAATCTAGACTTGAGTCAAAAGGGTCAGTCCTGTTCATAAAAAGCCCAGTATCAAGATCCCAACGATTTAAGTACACTTTGGGTTCTCGAGTGGATTAATTTTTGGAATCTTAAGGACTCCCTTGCTTGGGAGGGCATGAAAAACCTCTGAGTTTTAGGCCTTCAGTTGCTTAAACACCACTGTTCAGCCATGTGCACCATCAATCTGAGCCATTTTATTCTGCTTTTTCTTGTCATAAGACACAACAGGTACTAGGTACAGTCAATTGAAGTAACTCACCATCTGCACACACAAGAAAGCATTAAAGTTGTGACAAAACAGTAGCACAGTATTAAAGTCAAAGTTAGGTAACATTGGATACATACAAATCTTTCCATTAGCAATACATGCATTTCTAGAATGACTGCACTTAAGGCTTTTTGGGCCTCTGAGGGGAAGAGATGGACATTTCTGGAGACTCCAGAGGAATGCTTGTTCTCTGTATCATCAGAGATACCAAGCTGGCTGACCTTGTACTTCGTTCACCACACAAGTCTTCCCTGCATAGTTTTACTCCTCTTATCACTGACTGATACAATAAGTATGCACTGGTCTCTTTCAGCAAGGCCAAACTAAGGCCTTCAGGAATATCTGTCCCCCCTTCCCAGCCTCAGTTTTCCTTTCTCTAAGGAAAGGTTTAGTTGATAGACCTTATACTCTTAGATCAGGTCTCACTTCCCTCTAACATGATTCCTTAAAGCCCACACTCGGCTTCCAGCTCTCTCTGCAAGCATTTGGACTGAAGGAAAAACTCATCCTAATGATCAGCAAATGGCAGGAAGCCTCAGCTGAAGCTCCCTGCCCAGCTGCCTCCAGAAGAACTGAAAATGCATTCAACTTAAGCTCCTATTAAGCTGTGGAAAATTGCTACAGGATCCTCCCACATCAATTACCTGGGAGACCTCAGTCAGTCACAAACTAGTTCTACAGAAAGCTCTCCATCCACTTCAAACAGCCCTTTATCAGGACTTCATACCTTTTAATGCAATGACTTTACTGGCAGGGTTCATGATAGCACTGTCAGCTGAAATTGGTCTTCGGATTGGGTTGCTGGGGTCATTCATGTCAATGATCACCACTTGAGCCTGTTCTCCTACTTTCTCTCTGATGCAGATGAATTTGTCAGACTCCATTGTCAGAGTGCTGAACCCAATGTTTGCTGGGTTGATGCCCAGATTTTGGAGCTGGAAGAGAAAGAAAAGGTTTAACATTAAGTTATTACCTTGGTATAGCCACAAGCAGCTTTTGTGAATGTCACAGGAAATATCCGACTTTGCGCTTTTTTTGTGACAAAACAGCCACACTACCCCAAACCAGCACGACAGACAGTGTTGCACAATTTCAACTAAGCCCAGCAGGCTTCCTGGAGAAGCATTCAAGCACTTGGTATCTTGTCTTCAAGGTCGATTTACAACTTAACCATTAAGAACTCAATTTCTGAGCCCCCTCACACGGTTTAAAGCACACTGAACTCGCCATGCTGGGCTTGCAGCTTCAGTCCTCACTCTCACCAGCTCTCCTCCCTGAACCCATCCACTGGGTTTGACAGCTATCACTATTTCAAGCTTACCATCACACGTGAGGTGTCTGAGCTTTATCTTTATCCTTGCAGAGCTAAAAAAAGCTGCCTGTCTAGCAATTAGCCCAGACCTGTCTCGCAGCAGGAGGCAGAGCTGGGCACTACTGAAATCAGCAATGGCTCAGCCATGGCCCCACTTAACACAGAAGTTATCAATAAACTACTTCCTTCTCTGCTGAGCCATAGCCTGCTCCCCCAACTAAGCCTTACAATACTTACCTTTAAATTATGTTTCTTGCACAGCTTGCGACAAAACAGTTTAGTTAATAGCATTTTTTGCAAAGCTACTGTATGAGGATGTCAGTAGGGAAGCACAGTTTATTGCACTTTTAACAGTGAAAATGCAGCATTGGCCAGTTCACCTCACACAAAGATATCCAGCTTGTCCACACTTTAACAACTCCAGTTTTCTACTATTAGAAGAATTATCACCTCTAATATTCTGATATTTTTCTTTCTGGAAGACCTTCAAGCCCAAGGTGTCCCAAGAAGGGTGAGACCCTCAAAGCCATTTTAGGATGATTGTGCTGGTTTGGAGCACTCAGCTCTTATCAGCTGTGCTCTGCACCAGCTCCAAGGAGGCCATGCCCCAGCTGCTCTGCTCCTGCCTGTTTGCAGTTCCTGATAAACAGGGTTTTACTCCACTTCCCCTTCGCCCAGGCTCTCCAACAGCACACGTGAGGAACAAATAACATCTGAGCTATGGCACACCAAGTTAACAGAACAAGTTTCACAAAAGTCACTTGGATGGATTATCTAGATGACACAGAGAATTATCTTGACAATAAAGCCAGGAAATTCCTAGGTGACAGCGTTTGACAGTTATTAAAAAAAAAAACAAACCCCAAACCCTAACTCCTTGGCAGGTCAGAACTCTTTCACCCAGATTTAAGCGAGTGTTTGTGGTCCAGCATCCCAGAACCTGACCACACATTCTCCAGCCACTGAGAAGATTTTAGATTCAAGCTCAAAACTCCCTTTCACACTTAGAGCAGTGTCCTCTAGACCTGGCATTCTGGCAATGTACATGAGCTAGGGTTATACACAACCCAATCACACCCCTGAAGGGAGGGAAAGTCTGAAGATGTGGGAGTTTGATCTGGTAGAGCTGGAGGGATTTACTGGGACATGGCATTTCCTTTTGCTAGGCTTACCAAGTGCCAAATCATTTATCAAGCACTAAATTTCCTCGTTAATTCAGTAGATGGGGGCAGCTGCAGAGAGCCAAGCACTCTGCCTGGCAATAACTCACAGCACTACACCCAAAGGTTGTTGGCAGAACAAATCAGAGCAGCAAGTCCGAGCAGATGGCAGGACCTCTTAGGGAGGTCTAGACAAAACCACCACACCAAAGGTGCTTGGATATTGCAAGACAGATTTACCTTAATCACCAGCAAACTGCCATCTGCTAGTGCCAGGTCTGAGGCACTCACCCCAGCTGGGAGATGGGAGACTTTTTATATTTCTGTTATCAAAGGTGAGGTATTTCTCTGCAAAGATTTAGGAGATTGGCACAGGAGCTCTGAAGAAAGCCTGGAGAAGTTTCCTGATGGAGGTGCAACCATCAGCAGGGTCTCTAAGTACACAAACTCCTTCTGCTAACATCTCATCTTTTCATCTCAACAGACCAAGTGTATGAACCACGTCTGCTTCAAGGCTCAGGAAATTGTCTCTGACGGTGACAATCTCTGTGTTTGGTTACACAAGAGTGTCACCAGCCAAGAGTGGCACTTCCTTGCCCAGCTGGAAAAGCCAACAGTAAATTTCTTGGCTGCACAGAACTCCTGAGCAGAGATCATTCCCTGGAATATAGGTTGTTTTCCTGCCCAGACAGGCTAAAGTTCAGGTGAGTGAGGCAGGCGTGTTTATAAAGCTAAGCAAAGCAAACAGAGATGAAGATTACTGTTAGGAAACATGACAGCAGATATTTCTTTGAAGGCTTTTATCCTGAAAATTTCAATACTATTCCATGTACAAACTCAGGAGTTGAACTACAACTAAAGGAGTAAAGGGGTTTATGGCAGATTTTCTACCTCTTCTTCTCTTTACTACAAAGCGAAAAACTTCCAAATATTTAATGTTGCACTAGGTCCACTACATTTCACTGATTCATAAACAAAAAAAAAAGGACTTTAAGACATTGCTACAGCTTACTACAAAACCCACTTCCTTGGCTTTCAAGCAGATATGAAAGCAGAACTTGCTAACTGTGCTTGGGCAACTGATTTACAGTTCGAGTTATTTTACACCACCATTTGTTGGAAAGATCAGTTACACCAGACTCCTGTTAGGAATAAAGTGTTCTGTGAAATAGCTGCTCCAGTAGAGTGGAACCATGAAACAGATTGTCAGGGACAGCAGCAACTCTTGTGTTCAGCAGAGATGTCGTCTCAAAGGACTCATCTCACCCAAGATCAGATACTTCAGTCACTTGCAGGCTCTGCTGAACCATGGAATTGTGTGATGGCATTTATCTGAGCAGCACCGAGATGTGAGTCATTGTAATGTAGTAAGGGAATGTCTGATCACCAGAATTATTTTTTTACTGGAAGATAATTCAAGTGCATTCTTGGTAACTTAGCCAGAGAAGTTGTCACATGTATGGGACACCAAACTGAATGGTAAAACTGCTGACAGGAGTCTCTTTGTTGACCCCTTCCTGTAATGTTCCCTTTCTTGTGACAGTCTGCTTAGCTGTCAGATAATTTCTCCTTGCCTACGAGGAAGGGCACGGAACTGCTGAGCACACATTTCACCTCGACTCGCACACTCAACAGGATATAACCACTGCTCTTGTGGCCACAAGCAGCTGCTCAGTCCTTGCCCAGAGACTCCTCATCTACATGCAGCTAGAAATCACATAGCTGGAAAACGCCACTTAACTGGAAAATTCCCAGTTTTTTTGAGAAGCACCTCAGTGTGCAATGAGTCACATTAGCTCTCTCTCAGGCCATGCTTTCCCGGGCTTTGATTGACCAAGGCAGACATTGGGCTACATTTCAGCTGCTCTTTTAATTCCATACGTGAAGATTCAGAAAAGCAAACTTAAGTCACACAAAACCGTTTGTATTTGTGATGCTTTCTTAGTTCCTGCCTGCAGTTCTGAGAGTCCCACAGCCAGTCCATGGCAAAGTACTTCTTATTTACCAGTGCAAGGTAAGAGTTCCAGCTTGCGACAGGCTAGGAAGTCGTGTTTTCAACAGATAAGGGACCCCTCTAACATTCAAGAGCTCTCCTATTTCTATATCCTTCCTATTTTCTGCCTCACCCTCAGCAGGCCGAGGCACCACCCGCCCTCAGCAGCCACAGATGTGCTGTGGGACTGTTTCAGTTCCACCTCTGAGGCTGTACCTGCTGAAACTGGAGTTCAGAAGCACTGAATCCCATTCCTTATCTTTCGTGGAGGCCCCAGTCCCAGCAGGAAGCACTAAATCAGCACGGCCACCAAGGCAGGCAGGGCCCTGCACCTCAGTGCCTGCTGCGAGGGACATGCCCAGAACAGCTCATAAACTGCTTAACTAATTGCTCCTATCCAATTAGTTGACACACACACAGAATCTCTCTCTCCACAAGACATTTCAATTCTCTGTTACGTGTTTTCTCTCTGTAGGAATACTCTAAACTCGCTGGCTTTAGGAATTCGGCTCCACTAAGAAGCAGAGAGCAAGAATCCCACCAAAACAGCATTAGGCACAACAGTCCTCTAATTCCTGACCTGTATTATCAACAGAGGATGTAACTGCTTCAAACTAATGCTGTTACAGCAGAGATTTAGTGTTTTAGGCTGTATTAAACTCACTGTCAGCACAACACACGGAAGAATTTTGCTGTTTGTCATTTTTAGAGCAAAGTATTGAATTTATATGCTTTATTCTATGATGCCTTGGCTGTCCTGTTTTATCCTCTGGCATAGCTGTGATGCCAAGAGCTATCCAAGCACCACCACCACAGCAGAACAGCACAGCTGCCATTCAGGTTTGCTCCATCAATGAACAATAGATACAAACCCCCTTTTCCTAGTTTAAAAAAGCAGTTCTGTCTTGGTGTCAAGTGCACAGCCTGAGCTGGCAGTTTTCTCTACATTGACTTATGAAAATATTTAGATTCAGAAGAGTATTTATTAATGCCTCAGTACAGCAATGGGCCTGGTCCAAGTTCAATGTTTATTTCAGGGTATTTCAGGGTTAAATTAACTGGCAATCACAGTTCATCACCTGCTAATTAGTCTGGTTCCTTCTCACCCATCAAGAACTTGTCATCTTAGAAAAGCTCCACTGACCTACCACAGTAAGCAGCTGTTTTACTTTCACCCTCAAACACACACAGGCACATTTCAGGAATCCCTGAAGCCTGGATAGGAGCAACCAGATTTGCAATCATCCCACACACTGAACTCTGATCTCCCACTACAGGCACAGTGGATTGTTTCCTCATACCCACTTTGGGAAAAAAAAAAAAAAAAGAAGCATCTACATAAAGTTTTATAACATGAGTTTTGATAGCACAGCAATCAGGTTCCTCCTTGAAAATTCCCAAGGAAAGTTTCTGCACAGCCTGTTGTTGATGTTCTTTGGAGTAAGGCAGACACCACACAGATAACAGCCTGCACACCTGGGGCTGCTGAGATTGCAGAGCATGTGATGGGACTCGGGCAAACAAACCCTGAAACTTCACAACGCTTTTTGGTTTCAGACTCCCCAGAAAGCTCCCTCCTCCCTAGCAAGTTAACCACTTGTCCAAAGTACATCTTTAGATCCATCTTGGGGTACAAAGCACTGTGCACCCAAGAGATGAGGCATTCAGGAGCAAGGTTTCTGCAGCTTTTACCTATTTATTCCCAAATCAGCCAAGCAACAGGTTGACTGGCTTGAAGCTGAACATTAGGACAAGCTTCGTACTCGACCATTTTTTAACCTCTAATAATGAATCAGTGGGAAACTAGGATCACACTGAGTGTATTGATTGATTTCCATAACAGCCTGCAAGAACTTTCTCATTCAAATCCATCACCTGCTTTTTATGGCTAAGGCTCCACTTGGGTACCTCATCTTTCATTAAAGCATCACTGCAAACCTGCAAGTGTTGCACAACACCTGTACAGCAAGTTTCCTAGACAATGTGGGTCAGGTACAGTTCAAGAAATTGTATTATTGAGTCCATGAGAGTTTCCTAGGATAGGAAAGCAGCCTGGATAGCAAAAACACTGCAATACCAGTGTTTCTGCTCTCAGAATTCACATCAGAAACTTCAGCAGAAAAGCAGTTAACTCCTAGAACCCAAATTCCTCTGAAATTTCTCAATGAAATGAAAGGAGGAAGTTCAGGAGCTGCAGCCGACTGCAGCATTAAGGGCAAGAGCCACGTGCACCCAGGCTCAGAGGGTGCACACCCATCCCAGAAAGGATCAGCTCCTACGTGCAGCTGTAAAAGATACTGGTTCAGCCAGTGCTCCACACTGGTACAGGCAGAGAAAATGCAAATTCAACCCCAAATAAACAGATAAATCAGTCAGGAGGCAGAACAGTCCTGTTCCACCGTCGTGCTGGCCTGAAAGCTCCCAGCACTTCTGGCGTGAAGCAGATGAGTTTCATTATGTAACAGTACTCATGTCATTAGAGACCTGGCAGTGGGTCACATGCAAGGTTTGGGTCTTAAATAATGGATCAGAGGTGCATTGCCACAATACTTGATTGAGAGTTGGGCTGCCCGGAGGGAGGAGTTTCACCTGAGTGCACAGAACCTCCTCAGGACCTGGTTCTGGGCTTTGCCACCACCAGGACAAGGCTCTTGCTCAGAGCTGAAGCTCTGGCCAACTCCTGAGATTCTCCTGTCAGTGCTGCTCACTACAGGGACACCTAAACTATGAATTCTGGCCTGGCTTTAAACTGATACTGGAGTAAAATCATTCAGTGCTCAGCTACACACCTAAACAACCACCAAAGCAGCATTTTTTTAGACACTGTGAACAGCTGCTACCTTCAAACAAGTATTCTGCAATGGTTCTTTTAACAAGGTGCCTAGAAATGAATTGCTTCCCACTTGAGTTAGGAAAAAAAGTCACTATAAATCGTGCAAATCCATCACTACGTTAGTGCCCACCACAGTTCCAGTCAGCTGAACAGAAACTAAACACAGACACTGGCACCACAGGGCAGCAGGCTGCCAGAAGACCTTGGCCAGGCGTGCCAACGTAGCTTTTTTTACACGAATTCTCCTCAAAAAACGCTCCTCAGCAGTGAAACCGAGCTTCATAACACTGTGGCTCGCAGAACTTCGCCCTTCAGACCTGTCACATAGGAAGTGCCCATTGCACAACTGCATCACCACTTCCAGACCCCTCCCTGTGCTCCGGCTTCACCCACGGACAGGGAGGCACCCACTCCTCCGGGAAGGTAACCCCGCATTCCCGCACCAGAGCCCCCTCAGGATGCGCCACCGGCGCCTCCAGGAAGTCACCTTAGAGAAATTAAAGGCCATCACTCGGAAATAAACTATTAGCATGTGGTTCTGGTGCAGTGAGAGCCAGAGCTGGGGTTGGGGACAGGCCAGCGGACACCAGAGCTGGCACCTGGGCACCTGCACTGCCACAGCTGCACTGCAGGGAGCCGCAGCAGCTCCCACATTTCACTGCAATACGTGCTTTTTCGTCCAGAAGATGACACTACAAGCGGGAGCACCGGCAAAACGGTTTAGCCTGCCCTTAGAA
>VZTG01010716.1:385128-468214 GCA_013397845.1 Melanocharis versteri | reverse complement strand
CCGGAGTGTCCCTGTCACCGCGATCTGATGGATCCCCCATGCCGGGGTGTCCCTGTCATTTGGATCTGATGGATCCCCCATGCCGGGGTGTCCCTGTCACTGAGATCTGATAGATCCCCCCTCCCGGGGTGTCCCTGTCCCCAGGATCTGCTGTCCCCCCCGAGTGTCCCTGTCCCCGCTGTCAATGTCCCTCACCCCCCAGGGATGCTCCCCAGGACTCTTCCCAGGCCCCCTGTTAATGAGTACAGTGAAATAACAAAGCTCCGCGTTTCCTTCTGTGTTTTATTAACTTACAGTTTAACTCCAGCACGTAAAACAGGTAAAAACTTAACTCTTTCTGGGATGACTGCAGCATTCCTGGGGCTTTGCCCGGAGCTGTGTGTGCTGTCACACTTGGAGATGGCTGAAATCTTATTCTGCACCTCACCGTTATTTCCTCAGATAATTTTTGTCTTAAATTCCCCACCTCCAAACCTCCATAGGGTAGGGGGGAGAAAAATCCCTCACTTCTTGCTATGAAGAAAGTGAAAAAAAAAATACTAAAAAACCATAAAGCATAATGATCTGCCAGGAGATTTATAGCCCCGAGGAACAGTGGGCATTCTGTGTACTCATTTCAGGCCCACTGGGTGCTGCAGATGGCATTTGACTCATGAGGGGCCATGACACTGCAAATATAAATCAAATTAAACAGCAAAATTCAGAGTAGAGGATGAGTCAAGCCCAAAATGCTGCTCCTCAGCAGAGCCTGAAAGAACAAAACCCTTTCCCCATCCATCATAGAGAGAGGAACAATTACCAGACCCAGCACTTTCTTTATGAGCAAAGATATTGTCAATATCCAAAAGAATCCTGAGGTTTTGGGGGATTTTGGGATCCTGGGCAGTGCTGGGATTCTGGAGGTGAGGCAGAGGTGGAATGGAGAATGTTTTACATCACTTGAAGCAGTGCCCAGGGTGACACAGAGCACACAGCTGAGGCAGGAAAAAAATGACAGCAAGTTCTTCCAATTATTTGGAAATTCTTACACAAACTCCTCACTCGAGCCCTGGAGCGTTTTAGGATTATTATGGTGATAAAACAGGATTATTTCTTTACTGAGAAGGAAACAAACTTTATGATGACAAAGCACCATAGCTCCCTGCTCTTTTAGATGCTTAAGGAAAAACACTTTTATTTCCTTGTGTGTACCTGGTACAGCACAGCACAGGGCAAGAACACCACGGAATGCAGGTGGGAAATGTCCCTTTGGATTTAATCCTGCTGGTTCCATCCTTCAAAGAACCCTTCCTGCACATTTTCCTGAGCGTGAAGACTGAATAGAATGGGTAAAAAATTTACAGTTCCACTCCTTACAAAAATAAACCCCAACCGACCTTTAGACAAAAATTTCATTTATAACGGCACTGAGACCTTTTCAAGTCAAATAAATGCCAGAGAATTGGCACCACACTTGGTATCAGGGCTTCAGCCACAGCTGAGGCCACCAAATTGTTGCCACTGACCTGCAGCAACACAGCTCAGCTCGGGAAGTCCTCCCTGCTGGATGCAGCGAGGGGAAGGTTGTGTTTGTCCTCTCTGGCACTCGAACTGACCACAAAGCAGAAGTTCCCCCGCACTCCTGTCAGCCCTCTGGCATTCTGCAAACACCCCCAGAGCTGCACAAGCTGCCTCCCCTGGCAGTGGGAGCAGAGCTGCCTCCAGAGTTACCCCACTTCCTTCTCCGGGCCGCTCAAACCCTGAGCTCTCTGCTGCTTCCTCTCCAGATACCGAGCTCGGGCGTCCTGGATGGACTGGTCATCATTCCTCCTCTCCAGCTTCCTTGCAGAGTTGTCTGTGGCTCCTTCTGGGGGGAGAGGAGAGAAAGAAATAAACTTTTTTGTGCCAAACCCCCCCTGCCAGCATTACAAGTCCTCCTATTTGCTAAATACCAAAAAAAACCCAATAGAATCTCCTTTTTTTTTTGCCCAAGTCCCAGGCAGCCATTTGAATGACTTCCAGAGAGGACAGACTGCACCACAGCAGGGAGGGAAAAAAAAATTAAAAATAAAATCATGCCTTAGCTGCCACGTCAATATTTGCAGCTGGGCTCATCTCATCCCCAAATCTTGCTTTTTATTGTAGCAGAGAATAAGCATCCTGTGCTCCACACACCCATTTCTTCTCTGAATTGCACATCCCAAACTCAGGTTTAGGCAGGAGAGGACAGGAAAAAACACTGGGATAAACTATCTTTAAAAAAATTTCCGGAGGCAGGAGGGAGGGAGAGGAAAACATGCAGATAAGGGAGTGGGGAAAGTCAATATTGCAGATCAGCCACCATTAGAAATGCACATTCCCCCACAGCACTGAGACCTTGGGACTGCTTCTCACAGAAGGGAAGAGAAGCAGAAAATATTTTCTGAAATAACAATTAAAAAAAAAAAAAAAATCAAAGGCTCTGAGAGCCTAAAATCTGTGTGAGTGAAGCAGCTCCTGCAGCCTGGTCCTGGGGGCTGAGCACCAGGTTTGTGATAAGAGGAAGGAGCTTTAATCAACATCCACTGCTAGAATATTTGTAATTATCGTGTCTTGTCAGCTATTCAGCCACCTATTTTCATGAAATACAACATCTGTAAGGTCGATATTAAACTCCAATTAATTGGCAATTGCCTGGTGAAGTCATAATGTGAAGGGGGACACGGAGAACATTTCCTTGGACTTCAGATAAATTGATAAGGCTCCTCTGCATTATTTATAAATTGTTTAAAATGGTGGCTTTATAGAATAATGCAGGGCAGAAAGAGATGCTGGTCTCAGCCCAAAAGTCTGCATTTTTTCCTTTGTTAAGGAAATGGAAGAGAATCTGTATTTACTGTACAATAAATCGATGTTTTGGAAGGGTCAGCTCAGGAGTAAAGAGGCCCTTTGAAGACTTGGCTGCTTTAGGAACCTGCTGACAGGAGAATCCCAAGAATGCCAAGCAGCCAGACCAGTTAGCAGGCACCAGTTCTAATTAAAACTGACTATTTAAATATATGGCATTAAATTCATTGTCAGAATGAGACATTCACCAAAATGTGAGACTTTTTCTTCTGTGCCTATTGCTGGCTGAGGATTTTGGATTTTTTTTTTCCTTCCCTCTGCCCCATAGCTCTCAGGACTTCTCCCAGGGCAGCATTATTTGGGCATCAATGGCTAAATACCCTTCACAAACTTAAATAACCAGACTCAAAATGCTTTCATTCAACTCTGTTCAAGCTCTGCTCTAAGAAACCAAAAGGGTTTGCTGCTTCTTGCCACACCAAGAGCGTGGCAAGAAGCATCAAGCAAACACCCCAACTCACACTGGTGGGACAGGAAACAAGGCTTGCAGAGCTGTGAGGAGAATAAAACAACCAGAACCCCACACCTCCAACACAAATTAACACTTTCTAGCCCAGAATGTGCTCTGATAAACACACAGGGGTCCGAAACAGCGATGAAAACCGCACACACGGAGAGGGATGAGCCCTCTGCTTACCACACTGCCTTTTCAGCTCCTCCCTGTGCTGCCACTTGGTTATTTCCTCCTCGGTCACCTCTTCCCTGGCCACGCTGCTGAGCTCGTGGGCGTCCAGCTGGTGCAGCCTGGGCAGCAGGTCCCTGACCCACTCGTAGCGCACGGGGCACACGGTGCGCACGTAGATCTTGGAGGTCACGGCCACGTCGTGGAAGATGATCCACTCCAGCAGGGTCTCCTGGTTGTAGAGCTGAAAAATTCAAAGGTTGCCTCACAGCTGGTTTGGTTTTCAGAGCCCCACCTCCAGCAGGATGTCAGTGATTCGGATAGGAGGGGGTGTTATCCTGAATTTTCAGGTTAAGGTGCGCTGATTTGAAATTGCCCACGAGATCCAAAGAGCCAGAGAGAAAGTCCAGCCTGTGTCACTCTCACATCACAAACCAAACATTTCCCAAGTCTGAAGAAGTGAGGCTCTTCCCTACTCTCAAAATGAACCCTGCAGCAGAGCACAAAGCAAACTCCAGGGAGAGTTTAGGCACCTGCCCCTTATTCCTTTCAGGGATGCTCTGCTGCTTTTTCAGCTTTGGGAACTCACTGTGGATGAAGGGTGGATGTAGACTATGCTGCCATGGCCATCCATGGTGCAGAATGTCCTGGCTGCAGATCTGAAAGACAGAAATTAAAAAAAAAAAAAAACCACAACAAAAAGAAAACAAAACACACATTGCTGTGATTAGACAGCAACGCTGAACTAAACAAATCAGCAGCAGCATGGAAAAAAAATCTCAAATATCTAACTAGAGGAAGGTGCTTCCAGAATCAAACTGTAAAAAACCGTTTAAAAAGTGAATTACAATATATTTAATTTACCACTGCAGGTGTACCACCACAATAACAACAGGGTTTGGGAGTGAAGCCTTTGAAAGCTGTGATAACTGGAAATTTCCAAGCCCTTTAGTTGAATATCTGGAACCACTCATCAGCTTGTGAGTTCACTTCTCAGACAGAAAAATGACATTCCTGGGAAGCTGCTGACATCCTTGGAATAGTGAAGACTTCCAGCCCCTTGCAGAAACATCTCCTTCACCTGCAGTTACTACTTTGCTACTTCTACCAACACACAGCCACACTTTTAAAGCAATTTGCATAATATCTTTTCCATTCAGTTCTCCAAACTTCACTCCTTACCTCCTAGCAACGTTGATAAAGTACCCTGCACACAGGCACCTTCTCAGTATTTCAGTTCTGGAGCCTTCAAATGTCTCTTTAGGGAAGTCTGGCAGCTGGGAAAAGAAAAAGCAACATGAATGAGGATCTTTCTGCAAGAAAAAAGCAGTTACACCCCCTCCATCCCATGGATTTTAAACTCTGGGTTTCTCTCTGTACAGAAACCATGAGGAAAGGAGAAAAACTCTCCCTCCTGCCCATTACCACCACTGTACCTGAGAGTTACACAAGCAAAGATGCTCTAAAAAAATATTTAAGTGATTTAGTTTCTACTGGGGAAAGGCAGCATCCATCTGTCAAAGGCTCAGCATCCACTACATCTCTCAAATATTAACCTATACAGCTCAAACATATCCAGAAATTGTATTTTTTTACCTGTTTCAGTTTAGTGGTTATTTCCCGCAGCTGTCTTTCCACACTAAAAGCAGATTTTACAGCTCTCCAGTGGATCCAGTATTTCTGGCACCAGGCTGAAGGAGACTTGCTGAGAACAGGAATATTTGAATTATAAAGAAGCCCTTTGTGAGCTGCTTGTAAAGAAACTTGCTTCTATTTTATTGTTATGGTCATACAAAGGCAACAACCTACACGGGCAGGTATTTCGTTGGGTTAAACAGAAAGTGTCTTGATGGAAATCAAAGATCACAAAAAGGAATAAATCTGAAATTAGGAATGAGCACACACACGTGTATCTGCAGCACATCTAAAAACTGGGAGTTATGCAGCTGGGAGTTAAGGGCAATGCCAAACCACTTGCTGTAAGGGGGAATTTCATACCTTGCTTTGCACTGCTCAAAAATATTCAAGAGGGTTGCAAAGTCATTGCATCCTCCCACCTGTGAGGCAAGTTCCTGGTGTTGAAGCTCAGCCTCCTTTTGCTTCTGAGGATCACCTGAGGAAATAAGTTATACCTCACTTAAAGTCGTTTTTATTTATCACTACCTGATTTTCTGTTCGTGTGTGTTTGGCAGCCTTGGCTCTTGATTCCTGATATTTTCAGATTTGTCTCTCCTTCTACAGCTGCATTTACAGTTCTTCCTCCTTCCACTATTGCTGAACAAGAGCACGTAGATTCTATAAAATCTATCATCAATCTCATCAGTCAGCACCAGGGATGAAGAATTCCAGCCTCTCAGAAAATATTTCTCCCTCACAATCCATCCAGAGGCTGACATGGGAAGATAAAGGAATAAACAAACAGCTCACAGGGAACAAGTGAGAAGAAAAACAAGACTGTTGAACCCAGCCCACCACAGCACCCTCTAATCTACTGAGCTCAGCTTTGTCCTCCTGCCACAGTAATGGAGACTTAAAATAAATAAGAAAAAAACCCCAGTGGATCTGGGAGTTTAGTGAGAATTCACCTTCACTAAATGCTAGGAACACACCAGGCAAAAACAACATCTCCAAAGTGTTAGTTCAACTTTTAAACACCCAGAGGATTTCTCCTCCAGCACAACCTATTCCCCTTGGGAGAAGGAGGCAGGACTGCACACAGCACTGGCACTGCTGCTGCTGTAGGGGATGTCAGGAGTTTGGGGGCACTAAAAGCAAAAGGGATGAAGCAGGGAGGCCTCATCCCACACATCTGGCACTGGAAAAAAGTGCCTGGAGGATGGGAATCTGTGTCTGCTTCCTCAGGAACAGGGCTGCTGGAGGGTGGCAGGCAGAGAACAGGAGGAAGGGACAGCAAAGGGACAGTTGTGGGACTGGGAGGGAGCCCAGGGCAGGATCCAGGTTATCAGGGCTTCAGCAGGGCCTGAAACCAACGGGCACAGCTGAAGGGGGACAGGGAGAACTGGAGCAGAGCCAGGCAGGGACTGGGCAGGACACAGGTCCCCACAAGGCTGTGGATGTGTGCCACAGCTGGGGAGGGGCAGCAGGAGGGAGGGGAGGACACAAGAGACCTGAGTTCAGCACTAGTGAAAGACTGAGCTCAGCTCTAGTGGAACTGTGCTCTACTGAAACTAGCCTGGAACCACAGCAAAATTGCATTTTCTACTTAGAAAACCACTGGAAACGAGGCAGTGCCAAGTCAAGCCTCTCACAGTAACCTAAAGGATCTATCTGGTTAAACAGTTATTGAACAGAAAAGATAATCCAGAGGTGATGCCCCATTTGTTAAAAACCACCAGTCCCTGCTGTCTGCACTCAGACCAACAGCAACCCATCTGCTGTGATGCATTTTGATTTTCTGGTGGTTTTTTTTTTTTTTTCCTTTTATTTTTGCCTTTTCCCTCCTATCACAGAGATTTCCCCTCATGACCTCTCAGCTTAGGCATATGCTGCTTTCCAGCTCAACAGCCCTGGGACAAACACAACCCAATTCCTGCTGCTCTGAGGTCTCTGGAACAGCTGCTGCCCAGTTCCTGGCACGCAGAGTGCCCTGACTCCAAGACCATGGAAAGGTTTTTTTTTTTTTGGGAAGAGGGGCTTCCCACCTGGACGGATGAAGACGTTTTCCACGGACAGCATGGCTGCAATGGGAAGCAGGAGATCCTCACAGTCCAGGGAAGCAGCTTTTATCACAGCACAGGATAGGTTGGGAGGGAGGGGAAACTGCACCAGGAATTCTCCCAGCCTTGTCACGTGGCCTCTCCTTATCCCAGGGAAAAAAAAAATATATATAAACAGCAGATTCAACGAAATGATGTTTAAATGTGAATTAGGTAAGAAGCACTTCCCTCTGGACTGTGAGTGCCCAGACAAGTGCTGGCAGAAAAAGAATCCACATTTCTCCAGCTTGCTTGTGTCTCTCCATGGCAGGCAAAGCCAGCTATTTTTTAATTTTTTTTTTTCACAAGAAGAATTCCTGGAAGCTCAGGATAAGATCTCACTTCCTGTCTTGAGCTCTTGGATGGAGCTCCCAGCCAGAGCCTGAGCTCCTGAGCCACACCAGTCTGGGATCAGCCCTCAGGAACTCCAGAGCTGAGGTAACTTGTCTGAGATCACTTAGGAACTCCAGGACAATGTGGAGAACCTGATCTGTATCTCCCAAGCCCTAAACTGTGCCCTACCCCTGTTTTTACAGACAGTATATTAAACCCCAGTAAACTTCCTGGAAATTAAATAAGGAAACACATTCTGCTGCTGGGGAGGAAGTCCTTTAGTCCACACCAAACACCAGCTTAAGCCTCAGATCTGAAATTCTGTTTTTTACCTGTCGATAGCACTGCACTGGTAAAGCTCCTTCAGAGCTTCCAAAATATGTCTTTCTTCAGGGGGGTCCAAATAGGGAAATCTATGGTACAAAAAATGAAGCGGCTTTGTTAGTTTCCATACTCACTAAAGTAATTTTTAAACCTCCCAATGCAGGTTTTCTGACCAGAGTTAGATTATCATAATAATCATCTTCAGCATATGTGACTGCATGTACAGCCTCCAGCTGAGGAATTTCTGGTGACAAATCCCAGCATGGCACACACTACACCGCATTTTCTGCACTTGTATGGTCTTAAAACTAAAAAAAATCCCACAGAGGTGAAGCTTTTCGGGTGTAAAAATCAGTATTTTAAGGATTTTAAGGATTTAAAGGAACGCTATGAATGAACGAACGAACGAATGAACAAAAGCATTGAATTTGGGAGAGATGGGAGTTTTGGCAGAGCCTCAAAGTGGACTGGAGCTCAGGATCCGAGCTGGAATTACAGTGGAGAGCAGCAGAAAAGCTGATTGAAGTGCCACAGTTGGCCGGGGACCTAATCCTGCCTCCTGCCCCTGCAGAGACCCCGCGACGGGGATAATCCCTCTCCAGGCAGGTCACCTGATGACATCATGCACGGAAAGGCATTTCAAGGTGAGGATCACAGACGTCAGGCTGGTCCTCCTGATCTCTGGCACGGTGTGCTCGGGCATGCACTGCTCCCAGAACTGCCTGCTGTACAGCCCGAAGCTTTTCCCCGCCGACGTCCGGCCGGCGCGGCCAGCTCGCTGCTTGGCTTCACTCCTGCCCCCCAAAAACAAACAAAAAGCAGGGAAAAAACCAACATCCAAACCCCTCAGCCCTTCTGGTACTGTCGCTGGTACGGACACGGCCCGGGGAGGAAGGAGAGAACCGAACTCAGGAGTAACTAGATAGAAATGCCTTTATTTATTTATATACAGAACGGTTTTATACTCTAAATTATAGAAAGCCATTGGATCTTAGCTGACCACCCACCAGGGCTATTGGCTAGATCCTGAAAACACACATTTCCTAAACAGACCTTGGTCCTACAATAACAACGTCTAAAAACATTTTACAGGTGCAAGATAGACAAATTATTTACAAAAGCTCTCTGGCTGTTTTGCAGCTAGCTCCGTGAGAAAGTGAGAATGCTCACGGACACAGGCAGACACTGAAAAATCTCTCTGCCACCAAGCTTTCAGTGTCCACATGGTACCACCCAAAGAAGCACAGAAATATCTCTGTTTGCAGATGGAAGAGGTATAAATCCAGCCGTGCAAGAAATAAAGGAGGATTTCTGTGTACGGAAGGGTTTTTTAAAGCTGTTGCATTCAGTGCTCAGACCTCAGACCATGCCAATTCCTCCCTGATGTCTGTAACTTTCAGGAAAATTTAAGTCCTGAGCCACTTTTTACTTGGCAACAAATAAAGTGGTTTTAAATCATGGAGCTTCAATTGCTGCCTATCTTTTTATTTATTTCTTTAAAGAGCAACCAATACACGGCATTATTGCCAGAGCAGCACCCAAAAACACCAAGTGAGTGACATTTTTAACTTACTTTGAGATGGGAACCACCTCCAGGATGTCCAAACCAACTCGGGGGTTATGATTCAACTGCTTCACAAAGCCACTGTCCACCACGTATCTGAAAAAAAACAATCCACAGGGGTAAAAAACAGAGGGCTCAGCAGGTAACTGCCACAAGCTTTTCATCATAAAGAACACATTTACCCTACCTAGACTGTGGTTATTTAGTAGATTTGATTTCAAATTAAAGTCCAAAAATATTGGTCACCTCTAAGACTGTAACAAGATCAAGGGTTTTCTTACTAAACACCCCAAAAAAAGGCAATAGGAGTAGAATAAATGTGTTTTTCCAAATCTAGACCTTTCTGAATGATTCCCTCTGGTTACAGCTTTTTATGAGGGACAGAAATCAATACCTGACTCCTTCAATGGTCAGAGATGTTGCAGCAATGTTGGTGGAGACCACACATTTTCTGATGCCTCTGGGAGCTGGCAAAAATATCCTTTTCTGTTGATCTAAAATGACAGAAAATAAAGTAAAGTAAAATAAAATGTGAGGCCATCTGGACTTTCAGTTATTCAATATCCCTTTCCAAACTGAAAATCCTGAAGTCATATCCAGCAGATTTGGATTTTAACTGGAGGCTCCAGAGAAGAGAAGGCTGAGGTTTGATTTAATTTAATTAAATTAATTTAACAAAAAAACCCCACCCCGAAGAGCCACAGTACTGTAACAAAGGGGTTAATTCAAACCCCTTTCCCAACCCCAACAGGAAATTTGATGAGGATAACGTCTGTAACAACTCCTGCAGTTAAGATTTATGTGATTCAGTGATGTTTTGTGCTCTCACCTGTGGACATGGAGCCATACAAAGGCAGGATGAGCAGCCCCTCCACGGCCCGGTCGTGGACCTCGTACCGGTAATCGATGGATTCTGCTTTCTTGAAAAGCAAGTCACAAGCTCTTTCTATCTCATTTTGGCCTAAGAGACACACAAGAGCATTCAAGTGACCTGATCAGCTACAACTCTGCCTTCCTGCTTTGCAACATCTTCAAACAAGGTTGTTTTGCCAACAAACTAAACCATGTTGTCAACACTGAGTCAATCTGGCTATTCCTAAAATGCTCTGGAAAAGATCATTTCACAGGACTTTGTGCATCAACCTTTCCCTTCTCACTGCTCTGGGAGAAACCAGACAGGCTTCAGAAGCTTTTTTGCTCTGCTGGCAATGCCAGGCTTCACCTGGAGTAAGCAGGGAAATTCTCACCTGTGAGGAAAACCAGGATGTCGCCTTCTGGTTCGTTTAAGTGAACATCCAGGGCGACTTTCACAGCCTGGAACAAACAACAAACAAGCCAAAACCAGCTGAAATCCCACTTAATCCTTTCTAGGACTCATCCCACCAACTGATTCTCCCCCATTTCCTGCAGAGATGCTGAGAACACAACACAGCAGCTCGTTCTTGTGGGCTCCCCCAGATGAAAACCACCCCAAAACCAGAGGACACACACACACACAGAAAACAAACCAGGCCAGACCTCTGTGACATAGGCAGAGCTGCCCACATCCCTGGGGCTCAGCAGGTTGCAGAATATCTCCTTGACAGGGTAACTTCTTCCTGGGATGTTCAGCACTGAGCAGTGCCCAAAGAACTCGGAGAGCTTCTCCACCTCCAGGGTGGCTGACATCACCACCACCTTCATGTCTGTCGTCCTGCCTGCTGGCTTCTTCTGCAGGAACACTTTCTTCAGCAAACCAAATAAAATATCCTAGCAGAAGAACAGGAGCAGCTGATGTTAACAGCCTGGTTTTGTTAGACTCGGAAGTTGGATGATTTTATCCCGTTGATACAGTGAAAATCACCTATTTCAGGCCTAAACACTCGGAAGAAAACATACATTTATCCTGGGTTTTTTGGTTTCTAGAGTTTAATTAATTTTTTACCAGTTCTTCTCACAGCCTACAGACAGCACCAGTGTAACCCAAACTCCTCTGTTTTTAATTTTTATACTCTCTTGGTCAAGTCATTTGTGAGAAGTTACCTCAGACCCATTTTTCACCCCATTTCCCAGCCTATGCCCCCTGACTGTGTGTGCACCCTTGTTTTTATTTATTGCTACGACCTCAGCAAATTTAATTTGCTGAATTACAAATCTGCTCGTTCCATCACCTCCGCTCAGTTATTTCCAACACTCTCAGATGCCTGAGGGCAAACTGGGATTCAGGAAAGCATTTTCCCCTTTCCCAGCTGGACTGGGAGATTGTCTGACACACAACACAATCTCCTGGGGTCCCAGTGACTGGAATGTCCCTTTGCTGGCCACAGAAGGGTCAGGGTGACCTTTGAGAGCTTTTGGGACTCAGGTCTAGATACTTCCATGGTCCCAAAAGCCATAATCTCTTTGCACAGTCACATACACACCCTAAGAAACATCCCTTAGGGCAAGAGAGGTGTTTTGGCTTTTATTTGTGTATTTTGTGTCGTGCTTTTTCAATTTTTATTAGTGTTCTAGAAAGTTCGTGTTCTGGCTTCAAACTCCTGGAAATTTTGGGAGAGTATTCAACGGCCAGCAAAGTTTTAACTGCATTTAAATGCAACAACTACAAAAACTCCAGCAGTATTACAGGCCACATCTTATTTTCAAGAAATAAACAAAGCAGCAGTTCTGTGCTCTTAGCACAGCAAAAGGATAAAGCACATCCATGGAAAGCCAGTCAAAACCCCTGGGGATCGTGCTGAAGTGACAGGAGGGTATGGAGAGACCACAGAAAAGGAGAAACAGTGACCCAAAAATCAGACACAAGGTGACACTCACGGTGCTGAGGCTCCGCTCGTGGGCTTCATCCAGAATGATGACACTGTACTTGCTGAGGAGGGGGTCTGTCAGGATCTGCCTCAGAAGGCACCCATCAGTCATGTACCTGATGGCAGTGTCCTGCAAGGTTTAATTACACATTCAGCTGCCAGCCTGGGCTTTTATTGCAGAGCAAACACTTCGACACAGATCACACATCTGCCCAGGACACTCTGAGATTCCAGCACGGGTGCTGGGCAACGTTTCACCTGCGAGGCGCCCAAAAAACTCCCTCAAACGAGTTACAGGACACCAACAGCTGGGACACACACTTCCCAAAGCTCTGAGACAGCCCGGAGACTCCAGCACACCCTCCCTGAGCCCTCCACACCCCCAGGGCAGCCCCCAGGGCCCCACCTCGGAGGTGCAGTCGTCAAAGCGGACCTGGTAGCCCACGAGAGCCCCCAGCTCGCAGCCCATCTCCTCGGCCACCCTCTGTGCCACCGACACGGTGGCCACGCGCCGGGGCTGCGTCACGCCGATGGCGCCGTGCTTGGCCAGGCCTGGGGGAGACACAGAAAGGGTTGGGTTGGAAGGGAGATTGAAGATCGTCCCATTCCAACCCCTCCTGGGACACCTTCCACTACCCCAGGCTGCTCCAAGTCTTGTCCAGCCTTGGACTCTTCCAGGGATGGGGCAGCCACAGCTTCTCTGGGCAGCCTGTGCCAGGCCCTCCCCATCCTCACGGGGAACAATTCCTCCCCAATATCCCATCTAACCCTGCCCTGCCAGTGGGAAGCCATTCCCCCTTGTCCTGTCACTCCAGACCCCTTCAGCTACTGGAAGGGGCTCTAAGATCACCTTCTCCAGGCTGAACACCCCCAATGACTGTGGGACGAACAGGGACACTGAGTTGTGCTGCTCCAGCTCACTTCGTAACACGTACCTACGTAATGTACACATGGCCACAGTTTGGGGTTTTTTTATTTAATAGATTTAACCAAGCCACTCCTCTCACCACAGCCCAGCCCGAAGCTGCGTCACCCGCGAGGGGACAGGGGGACCACTACATGAGCTTATCGGTGCTTGTGCCCCACATCCATCCGCAGCCCGCGGGTCCGTTACCTGCCTCGTAGAGGTACTTGGGCAGCTGCGTGCTTTTGCCGCTGCCCGTCTCGCCGGTGACGATGAGGAAGGGCCGCTCCCGCACGGCCTCCACCAGCTCGCGGCGGGAGCGGCGGATGGGCAGGGCGGGGCCGGCCATGGCGGCTCCCGGGNCTTCCTCGTTGAGCCACGCCCCCACAGAGCTTCCCGCCTCCTCATCAGGCCACGCCCCCACAGAGCTTCCCGCCTCCTCATCAGGCCACGCCCCCGCAGCGCTTCCCGCCTCCTCGTGAGGCCACGCCCCCTCTCCCCTCAGCCCCTCGCGGCGCTTCAGAGTCACGGAATCGCCCCCAAAAAAATCACAAAAATCACAAAATTACAAAACGCGTAGGGTTGGAAGGGCCTCGAAATCAATGGGCGGGGACACCTCCCACCAGACCAGGTTGCTCAGATGTATTTCGTGGTAAAACTTCGAGTCCACACATTAATGTCCTGATGGAACGACCCAGATTAGAAAGAAAACATCCTGCCACATGTTTTAAAATCTAAGGGATAAGAGATGATCTCGAATTCTACCATAAATCAGAGTAATATTCTCTTTCTATAGGTCAGCTAAGTGTCATGTTGTGTTACATTAGGCCATTACACGATACTGAACGTAACACAATTATACCCGTATAGAAGCTAATAAAATATTGATAAACAAACCTGCTTCACCAACACCTTTTCCTTAAGAGAGAAAAAGTTCTATGATGTTTGATCTTTTTATACTTTCAAGCCTAATCAACAGGAAAGGCGATTTAATCCCTGAAACAGAGAGCAGCCAACAAGCTCTAAGTGATGTGTTAGAAAAAACAAATTACTTGTTTTTAGAATGGCAAAAGTTTAGGGCTGGACATGCTTCAATGATCTCAGACCTAGGGGCGGGTTAACAAAGCTGGGAAAAAAAAAGATGCCCTCTGGTAGTGGACACAAAGAATGCAGAATTTATGGGACATCTGGCAGAACTCCCAAAATACGGAAGAAACTGATAAACCCTGCTTATCTCCAACTGGGTAAAAGGTAATTCTGGTAATTCTGTGACCCAAGAAACCCACTGACCCCAAAGAAGAGAAAGACTCAGCATGGCACTAATTAGCATCAGAAGCGAATTATTAACCTATAGACGATAGAATACTAATTAACAAGTGGACTATGTAACTCGTGGCAAATGAGCACTAATTCCTTTGTTTGCTAAAATGTATAAATTGTAAAAAGGTTTGATAGTTGGGGTGCCTGATTTGTGGGATTCACCCAGGCTTGGCAAGGCTGAAATAAATAATCGATGTCTCTCTGGAGTGTTCAGTTATCGCCTTGTTGCACTCCGGGTAACAAATCTGATTTTTAGGGGCATTAATAACCCCAAACTCCCCATGATGAACAAATGAAGGCGCTCGCCCCGGCTCTGCAGCACCGTCTGTGAATTCACAGCAGACCTGAAGGTGGCAAGCGCTGAACACTGAACACAGACCAGCCGCAGTCCAGCTCCCCTGCTTTCCCCAAAACACGATTTTTGTGGTATATTTTGCCCGTACCTCAGTTTGCTCCCCTCACACGCTGTTGTTTCACCCTCCGTTAGGCTCTATCAGTGACAAGAATGACACAGTAAATTTAGTGTCGCACCAGGAGCGAATTCAGGCCACTCACTGGCTCTGGTTATCACAAATTCCCTCGGTTTTTGCCTCTGGCACAATGGGAGAAATATTTCCCCACTAGGAACGTGCACTCTGAGGCTTGGAAGATATTCCATCAGTGCCCAATATTGCCACCTTCAGCTATGTCTAACCTACAAATAATTGTTTAGTCTGCCAACAAACTGGCATTGTAAAATGCCACAATAAGCTGGTTTGCAACAAATTGACAAAAAATAGTGGAATGTGCCAACATATTTTATGTTGGTACACCCCTTTATGGAAAATATCATATTTATTGCCTCACAATTTACTTATGTCATGTTGCCACTGGTAATTTACAATTCATGGTGTCCATATACACATTTGAAACTTCAAACACACCCTCTTTCCACTTTCTGGTGTGTATTTACCAAGAAGTTTTTAATGGTTTTAATAGACACACATTTATGCACGCACACTTGCAGTTTGCATGATTTTATTTAAATCACATCCTGCTTTTGGCAGACACAGGGCTAGGTAAGGTTTTTCCATTCTCTTTTTTTTTCGTCCTCCCAGCCTGGGAATAGCAGATTTGGTTTTAATCAACCCCTCTGCAGTCTTGAACTTTGTCCTCCTGGAATACAGTGCCATTCATTTAAGGATTTCCCTCTGTCTAATAAACATTAATGAACCACTCTTTACAATTCCCCTGTGATCTTATCTCGGTTTCACAGATGGGGAAAACAGAAACAAATTAAGGGGTCTGCACACACCACAAATCAAAGGCAGAGCTGGGGGAAGAACCCAGGAATCCTCGCACGATTCCCTGCTCCAATAACTGAAAAATGTGTTCCTACCCCTGCAGCTGCTCTGGCAGTAGCTGCATTGCACAGGGCAGCGTTGCTACCTTCAGGCCATCAAGGAAGACTAAAATTCTCTTTTCCTGAGGTTTAGCTCCCCACGTAACTGCAAATTCTGTGAGGTGCTAGAGGGCCGTGGCTCTGCCAGCTTCCTCTGCTGGATTATCCCTCAGGATGTTTTTATTCCCTTCTGAGCGGAGGATCTCTTTTCTTTTCCCATTAGCAGAGATCTAGCAGGATGTGGGGAATATTCCAGTCCCTACTGGCACACCATGGGGTTTATCCATCTTCCCAGAAGAGAGGCCTGATTTCTTAGGGAATTTTCATCTCCCAGCTCTAGGCAGTGTGGTCCATTCCACGTGCCTGTGAAGAAAACCACATCTATTAATTACATCCAGCAGGGAAAGACAGGTAATTGCCTTGTGCCTGGAATCTCTAAGTAGGGCCACTTTCCAGAAGAACAATCGCCGAGCTGTGATTGCAGCAGAGACAGAAGAAACCAGTGTTCCCTGCAAGCTGCACTCCTGTCAGACACCCAGCAGTTTTTCTGACAGCCGGGATTTTTGTGGCACTGGCTGTGAGTCATTATTGAAGAAGTGTTATTCTTAAAACAGAGGAAGAGTGCTGGAGAAAGGAGGTGTTAGACAGGAAAAAACCCCAACCCCTTTCACACCTCCATCTGCTGTCTTACAGTGCCTTGCTACCAAACATTTACAAATTGACAAGTTTTAGTGCAAATCTTGCTCCGCTTGTTAAAAATTGCTTGTTTTTGAAGACAGAATCAGACATTTATCCTTTCTCCCCTATAATGAATGTATTTTCCATGTGTTTAGCTCCATGGAAAACAGCAATTCCTACGGTGCAGCCTTCTGCCAGGACAGCCAGGTTCTTCCTAACTGCATTCCCAGGTTTCTGCTAAAAAACAGCTGCAAGAAATACAGCACTGGCAGGAATCTGCACTGGTTTAGGCTTGGTTTGTTCTGCAGGTGGGCAGTGTCCAGCCAGATCCAAGCTGGGAATTGCTCTGGTGGAATAAACTATTTCTGTGCTGGATTTGCAGTTCTCTGCTGAGAGCCCATCTCAGCTGTGGCATCGAGAAGCTCCTCAGCCAGGTCTGACTGAGCTCTGGCACAAAGGGTGAGGGAACTGCTGCTGGTGCTCTTGCTGCCAGCCACGCAGTCCTGCCCAGCTCACACCAATCCCGTTCCCTTCCCGAGGCTCCGGGGCTGCTGGAGCTGTGTGTGCACATGGCCCAGACCCGCCGCGAGTCACAGGCACGCACTCAGGTCTCCGTGCCCCAGTTCTGCAAACGTCTCTGCACAAACATCATTGTATTCAGCAGGAGAGGCCTGGCACACTCACTGCAGGCCTCGACTGATGTTCTTAAAAGCCCTGGTTTCTCTTTAAAGTTGGTCTAGGAAGCGATTTTGTTGATTTGTCCCCCTCACACGTACGCCTGCATCACCCTTTTTAAATTTAACTCCAGTGTCAGATCTGCAGCTGTTTCCGAGGCCACATCCATGAATGATTGCTGCTCCTGCCAGGTGCAAGCCTGAATAAAAAGGTCACGGGCTGGGGAGAGGATTAAGCTTTGGCTCAGCTGTTTGCATTCTCACACAGAGCACGGCCTGTCCATCCATCTGTCTGTCAGCCCTCACACACCATGCAGACAGGTGAGGAGCTGAATACTGGAAACAATTCAGTGACGCTCGTACAAAGCCACTCCACGGTGTCTGTGGTTTAAAAAAAGCTCCCCCAGCAATCCTGCGAGCAGCCCTTGGATCGGTGAAATTATCTGTGCAGAAATATAAATGCAGAACAGCATGGGAACAGTCTCCCTGGAGACTGGGGTAGGGCAGATTGGAGAATGCCTAAATCTCTAAATGGTGTCTGAGATTTTGATGTTAAATTGGAACATTTTCTTCCCACGCTTACCTAAGGAGATGAAGGAAGGCAGCTTATGGGCACTTAGCACATACATTGAGAGCAAGCAGGGAAAAAAATCCAGGAGGCAGATCCATCTCCCTGGATCTCCACTTGAAGTATCTCACTGATCCAAGGCCTTTGGTACCTGCAGCAGTGAAAGCTGTTGGCTATTTTAAGACCTTCTCACGCTTGCACTTCTGTTACAACCCATGGGAGGCTTCTAATCTATTTCTGTATTTTAGACATCCTTCCTCTTCTGACTTCCTTATCAAATGTGCAAAACAATCAATAATTCACTTAGGCTCTACATTCCCATTAGAGTGCACCATGGCTGTGATTTAAATATATTTCTGTGGCTGTAGAACGAGCACATATCCTAAACTACCCTGGAAATGCCCTCTTGTGTGTGACAGCTCTCCTGCCACCCGAAGTGGTTTTATTTCTCCAGCTGTTAAATCTAGGACAAAATACTACTCTTTTGTTCTATATTAATACCATGGAATAACAGCAGCTGACTTCCCAGCCTCTGTCCTCGTGGAGGGGAATGCAAGATGAAGAATTAACCCCTGGCATGAGCTTTTCTCATGCTCAGTCATTAAGAAAAGCCAGATCTCCTTGATGCTCTCCCGCACTGGATAACAAAATACTGGAGGTTGATGAGCTGGGGGTTGCCTTCCTCCCCTTCCCGTGGCCCTCACCACGTACTGTAGGTCCAGGCTCACCGGGGATTTCCTTCCACAGCCTTGTTTTGAAGGACCTGAGGTTCACGTGGCTTAATTAAGGATAAAAAAGCAGGTTTGAACCCCTCCTTACCCTGACCGGGGATGGTGTCACACCTCTCTGTGATGAACTCATCCCTTACACTCCTCTGGGTCAGCTCGTTTGGAAGGGAGGGCTGAGCTCCAGGAGATCAAGCGGCTTGACCAAGGCTCCAGGAGTCACAGAGGGTGTCCAGAGTGACAGATACCCAAGCGCCACGTCCCCCAAACCTGGGAGATCTGTCCAGACCAAACAAGTACTAAAACTTCTCACCAGAAACAGCCTCGAGACTCAGGGACAAGGACACAGCTTATCAGACTGCAAAAACCCCCTCGTATTTTGTCTGGGAATCTACAACCTCTCCCATTTCCTCTTGTCCCTGCGTTTCGGTATCATCATCTCTGTGTGTCGACAACTTCCAGCAACGAGGGCAGAGCACGCGGCAGCCACACAAGTCCTGGTAATGACTTCACTTCTTCCACCAGCTCTGGAAAAAACAAAAACAAACCCAAATCCCCGCTCCTGCATAATTGTGGCTCTGTTATTCATGGATCTTAAATCGTACTCCTTCATGAATTTTAATGTGCAGTCCATTTTGTTTCCACTAATCCTACATTAGGCTGGAAGCCTTTATAGACTAAACATTTGCCCTCCTTCGCTTTTCATTCTCCGCAGCAGCACCGTGGCTGCCTGTCCCCAGGCGCTGCCCTCGTCTCAGCTGGGCTGGCACCGAAGTTCGACCAACAGGGAAGTGTTTTCTTATCAGATCCTCCAGTTCCGTGCATCCCTGGCGAAAGCAGCAGGGCTGCTGCTCAGGCAGCCTGGCAACAGCAGCTCTTTATTTTGCCCACCCTTTGGCAATCTCGTGGTGTGCGGATGAGCTGCGCAGCGTTGTTTGAGGCAACGCCTGTCTGCAAGTCTTTAGCACCATGCTTTTATAAATCCCTTTTTCCAGCTCAAACCATCTCCATAAGTCATCAGGAAGGAGTGAAAGCCCTTCAGGAAACTCTCCTTTCCAAGGAATTCCTGATGAGTGGCACACAGGAGCAAACCACACCACCACAAACTCTGAGATGCTGAACAGCCCTATTTTAAATGGTGCTTACGTTAAAAACCAGACAGGACTGTGAGATACTCTCATCTCACCTTCTGCAAAATGCAGTTTGAGCCTGTTCTTTCTCTACTAAATTTAATAATTTGGTCAGCTGAAGTGGTGCTTCCAAAGGGAAGATACCCAGACTCAGTTGGGATAGAGGAGGAAGCCACCATTTCCCTTGGAAACTATCCCTGAGGAGTGGAGTCTACAATAAATTGAGGCAAAATGCTCTGTTTGTGTTAAATCGCTAAGAATATCTCAAACCCAGCCCTTCCATGCATCTCACAGAGCCCTTATTAGATGAAGAAGAAATATTGTACAGTTCTCAGCTCTAAACTTCTAAAAATATGAGAACTTTGATATATAAATGCACGTTGAGGACCTGGCTGGCTCTGACTACAAACATTCCCAATTGCCTCTAATTCCTCGCCACTTGCAGAACCAGTGGTAATATTTATTTTCCAAGATATCCAGAACACACCCAGTGTTCTAAGGGTTCCAGCCCTGGGGATGTGCGTGTGCCATCAGTGCACCAGGCAGGGGCAGGAATGAATCGGGCTGAAAATCTGATTTGACTTCAACCACACTGACCTGATGAGAAGCGTGGAGTCCCAACCAGGCCTGCAAATCCCATCTGTTTCTTATTTCTATAACGGGCGAGCTAAAACCCTAAATCCACCCAGCTCTGAGCTTTGAAGCCAAATTTTGCAGCTTGAGTCCATTACTAGCAAATGATGACTGCTAGCCCAGCACGGACCCTCTCCTTAAATTGAAAGCTGGGATTTATAACTCAACATTAAATGAAGGAGACGTATTGCAGGGTGACTAACAGCTAATCTGGGAAGGCACTTGGAGACAGAAATTCCTGGATTGGTGAATAAATTGGCCCACCTCTTTGCTCCCCATAAAATTATTATCACAACGCTCATGGTTAATGGTGTTCTGAGGGTGAACTGATGTTTGAGAACCCCTCGGATGATCCTCAGCTCTTGGGAGCTAATAAAACCCTGCACTAACTCTCTGTCTTAGTTATTATATTAAATTACAATTTTTGCTGCTTTTTTTGCAGCAATTTGATGTCAGAAAAAATCTAATCCATGAAGCAAGCAGTTTTTTTAGCTTTGTGAAAAATAAAAGTGAGCGTATTCAGTAAAAAGGTGCCTCGTCTCTGTCCTTTAATTCCCAAGAACAAAGCTGGAGAAGGCTGGTCCCCGAGTGAGGGTGGAATTTGGCAATTCCGTTCCCATTAGTGCAGAGCAAACCCGTTAAATATATAATGGCTCGAGGACAATGTGGATTGGAAAAATAAGCTTGGAACTGCAAGGCTCCTAATTATTTTCCATCCATCTACCTTCACATTAAACCCCAGGGTTTGCAGCCATTGAGTTTTTGAAGTGATGCTCTGTTTATAGAATTGCAATTACTCAGTATCGGCCTTTGTTTGGAGAAAAATCCCTGTCCATCCTCACTAATGGCTTCTTCTGATCTCATCCAGTGTGGAGGATTTCCTGAGCATATTAAAAACATTCTTCACTCTGCCTTTTTAGTTTAGCCAAAGATTTAACGACTTCAGCCTAAGAACTGGCTGTTTGAACTAGATTTGCTCCCTGACAGCTGATGCTGTGCACTCTGTTCCCTCCGTGTGCTCACAGGCACAAGGGGAGCGCTTGAACTCCTCAGATCAGAGATTTTTTTGGGGTAAGAACCTGTGAGGGTGGTGAGGAAATGCTACCCAGGAAAACTGTGGCTGCCCCAACGCTGGAAGTGCTCAAGGTCAGGTGGGACGGAGCTCTGAGCAACCTGATATTTTTAAAGAGTCTCTCACCGTAGAGATGAATGAGGATTGTAAAATATCCACAGCAAAACCAGACTTAATTCCCCTGCAGGCCACGTGAGCTGGCGTGAGCAGCACTTGCAGCCACCTTGTCCCCTGGACAGGGTGAGGCCGGGGATGTAATTGCAGTTACTGTTTGTCAGAGTGCTGCATTTTCATGGTAGATTTAATTTTACTCTCTAGCACATCACTTTTTTCTTTCTTGAACGTACGCAGAGAAAACAACCCTGCAGGGCATGAGGGAGGGCAGGCTGGCAGTGCAGGGCATCTTCTCCCCTGCTGCAGTTCCTGGGGGAGAGGAGGTTAATTAGCAAATTGTAATCAGTGCCTGGGTGTGATCAGCACCTGAACACCTTTTGGGGGATGCTGTGGGGTGATCTTGGGCTGCACACAGCTCATTAAACCCATTTTTTAAAACATTCAGAACACAATTTCAGTGTGCACATGCTGCAGTACCTGTCCTGTGAGTGCCAGCTCTCCAGACTTTGCTTCCTCTCTCTCTCAAAAAAAAGAAGGGAAATGGAAAAAAAATAGAAAACTCTCACTACTGAACTGCAAAACAACATTTCCCCCCTCATTCAATACTCATCCACTGAGCCTAAACTAGCCTACATCTACGTGTCAAGCATAGCTGTTCCCAAGCAAGCCACTAAAGCAGCAGTGTGACCAAAATTTCCTTCAACCATAATAATTTTCACCCTCAGACTCATCAGACACGTCTGAGACACACATAATGACTCCCACCGGTGCACACTGACAGGCTGAGTTACTGATTCTCCCTAATTCCTTTTTTCTGCCATGAAATATGGTCTCCTCCATCTAAAGCAAATTGATCTTTTCACCCAATCTATTTGACAGATCTACCATTTAGTATTCAATTACCATTTCAAGACTAAAACCGGTTTGTGATGCAGACACCAGTCCCCAGCGTGAACTCCTGGTGTCTGCATCAACCCCAGGTCTCTGGAAGGTGAAAAACCCCTCCGAGCAGCTGCTGCCTCTGCTCTCTTTATCATAAATAAAGCAAATGCAAGAACTGGAGGGATAAACAGGGAAAAAGCAAAATGTTCTGGTCAGGGCTGTGTTGTGGATGTCTGGAAGGTGCAGGGTGGGCGTGGAGGGGATGGATCAGCTCTGGAAGAACCTCCTCGGGCTCTGCAGCCGAACTGTGAACGCTTAATTGGATGTTTTGAACTGAAAGACCTTAAACTGCTCCTGGAAGGGGCGTCAGCAGTGACTTAGAGGGATCTCAAACGCAGCTGTCCGGGCTGGGTTTGCAGGGATTCCCGGGAAGGGTTTGCAGGGATTAGGGGAAGGGTTTGCAGGGATTCCGAGGATGGGTTTGCAGGGATTCCCGGGAAGGGTTTGCAGGGATTAGAGGAAGGGTTTGCAGGGATTCCCAGGATGGGTTTGCAGGGATTCCCGGGAAGGGTTTGCAGGGATTAGGGGAAGGGTTTGCAGGGATTCCCAGGATGGGTTTGCAGGGATTCCCGGGATGGGTTTGCAGGGATTAGGGGATGGGTTTTCAGGGATTCCCGGGCTGGGTTTGCAGAGATTCCCGGGCTGGGTTTGCAGGGATTCCCGGGAAGGGTTTGCAGGGATTCCCGGGATGGGTTTGCAGGGATTAGGGGATGGGTTTGCAGGGATTCCCGGGCTGGGTTTGCAGGGATTCCCGGGAAGGGTTTGCAGGGATTCCCGGGCTGGGTTTGCCAGGGATTAGGGGATGGGTTTGCAGGGATTCCCGGGCTGGGTTTGCAGGGATTAGGGGATGGGTTTGCAGGGATTCTCGGGCTGGGTTTGCAGGGGTTTCCCGGGAGGGGTTTCAGGGGTTTCCGGGGTTGGGTTTGCAGGGATTAGGGGATGGGTTTGCAGGGATTCCCGGGCTGGGTTTGCAGGGATTCCCGGGCTGGGTTTGCCAGGGAAGGCCGGGCTCCATCCCGTGTGTGACAATGACCCCGCTGCCCCGGGGTCCTGGGGCTGCCGCAGCCACGCGCCTGCTCCTCGGCACGAGGCAGCTCCCAGCCTCATCCCAATTAATCATCTCCTAATGACTTTCTGAACCGGCAGGATTTCCTTAATTACACCACGCATTAGACTTTAATCAAGGAATCCATTTTTCACGGCACCCCAAACCCGCGGGTGCGGGGAGGGGCCCGGAGCGTCCCTCGCCCTGCACAGAGTGGAATCAGAAGTGGAATTTGGGAGCGGTGCGTGCCAGGGCTCGTTACCAAATCCAGCTGGAAGTGATTTAATTAAGATCCCTGCACAGCCCCGTTTTTCCATGTGTTTTTCAGCCACCTGACGCAGATGCCAGGCACGGCTGGGCACGGTGGGAAAGGGTTTGTATTTGCAGCAAAGTGGCTTCACCCGCTCCCACCAAGGCCAACGCAGCCCCTTGTGCACCTCCTGCCTCTGCAAACCCTCTGGAATTAAATATAAATCCTAGGGGTGCTGGGATCTGCTCCGTGGTGACACCGTGCCCTGCTGCTGTGATCCGAAGGAGAGAAGTTAATTAAATATTAACCTCACTTTTCTGTTCCACTTTTCAGCATGCTGCGGGGCCCGGTGCAGCAAAGGGTTTATCTGAACCTCCTCTTCACTGGGGAGGATTGATGGTTGCTCCTGGCCTGATCCAAACCCTGATCCATTTGCTCTTTCCCTGGTTTTGTTGGGATTCATCCCAGCAGTGCCAGAGGGGGACCCCACAGGATCTCTGGGGTCTGGGGTTCTCACCCCAACCAGCAGCACATTCCCAGCAGAGTTTCACAGCACAGCACGGCTCAGATTCTTTACACTTGATGAATTACTGGGTGGGGGTTAATTCTCTCCCTTCTGAGGAGCTCTGGGTGGCACAGCCAACCCCAGCCAGTTTTATTTTCCCTGGTGCCATCCTTCCTCCCATCACTGCCCTGCACGGATGATGAGGCTGCTGGGACGGGGCTGGGATTTCCAGTACCTGCTGCCTCTGCGAGGAACTAAAAATGAAAAAGCATCTGCTAAAAATACTGAATGATCAGGGAAAAAATGCTAAACCCCAGAGATCTCCCTGGACTGCGAGGATTAATTTTAATTTCCCTTTAATCCGGACACAAATTGTGTCGTCACCACTGGCGGGCACGGCTCAGCTCCGTGGACAGAAGCTGCAGTTGTGCTTCCCCAGCTTTTGGGTGCATTCCAAAGGAAAATGGACACACGACGAGCAGGAGGCCACAGGACTCAGTGGAGAGTGCCAGAATTGTGTCTTAAACCCCGTGGCTGCAGCTCGCAGGGACTCCTTCCCCAGCTCCACACTCGGATCCAGACTTTGTGCCTGCCCACAGCCACTTTTGGGGTGCTCTGATCCTGTGTCCCACTGTGGGAAAGAGCAGAAAAGGAGCCAGTGGACTTAGATTACTGCCTGGACTTCTGACAAATAAGATTTACCAATACTCTCCACTTTTAAGGGAAGGAAAACAGCGATCGGAGCGAGTTAATTTGTGATCTTCCAAAGAGACAACAAAATTAATTTCTGGAAGGAATTACTCATCTGAAGGAGCAAAGGATGTTATGTCCCCAAAAACCTCTGGGAGCACTGCAGCGACCACCTGCCCCCACCCTGCCCAGGGAGCCCCTCCCTCCAAATCCTTGGAAAACGCTTCCCTGGCTTTATCCCAGCGGTGACACACGGATAACACGAGGGGAAGGGCACACCCTGGGCTCTCCCTGCAGTTCCCCTCTCCCAAATACCCACAGCAGGGGTGGGCTGAGCATCGTTAAACAGAAACTTTGCTCCCAGCTTCCCCACCGATCAGACAGATGCAAATACATCCGTGGAAAATTTACATACAGAGCTCGCCTGGGGTTTCCTTTGCTGCTGGGAGGAAAACTCCCTTAATTCCCAGAGCAAGCCCGGAGTTTGGTGCTCCCCCCATGCAGCAGCTAAATTTGGGATGGGGGTTTGGGGATGGTCGGGCTCAGAGGAAGGAGGCAGGAAGGCATTTTGGGGGTCTTTGGGCAGGAAGGGCTCAGCCTCAGGAATATTTTGGGCACTGAGGGCCTGCGAGCAGACAAGGGCTCATAGTTTGAGGTGTGATTTATGTGCAGCAGCGCATAAACACCTGAAACGGGGTCTTTAAAAACACCTCAGACTCCTCCACAATGCTGCTGCTGTGGGGCTCCACGTGGAAAAAAAAATTAAGGAAAATCAAATGCGAGCAATTCCTTAAAAGCTGCTCCAAATGTGCTTTCGGTGCAGGAGCGATCAGAGAGGCAAGTCAATATTTTCCTGGGGAGGAAACGCCGCTGTGTTTACACCTGGTGCTGTTTGCTGAGCGCTGCTCTCAGCCCTGCTCAGTGTTTGCCCAGGGCAGGATGTGAGGAATAATCCAGGGTTTGTGTGCAGGAAGCTCTGTGGTTTCAGGAGCTTCGAGGAATCTCTTTCCTGGCTCGTGTTTCTGTGAGTCTCAAACAAGGGGCTGCTGTTGGGCTGGGCAAGGTGGATAAAACCCGAATATTTCATCCAGCAGGGCCCAACCTGCAGCTCTGCTCTGCAGGACTCTTCCCACGTGCTGGGTTTGCTCTGCTTGTTGGGAAGATGCCCCACAGCTGCCTTTAAGATCTCCTCCTCCAAGTGCTTGAGGGCACCTGACCCAAAATTTGCTGTTTGTGCCCCGCTCCTGTGGCAGATGCAGCAATGCTGGGTGTCACAGGTGACATCCCCGTGCCTGGCACAGTGGAATGGAGAAACCCACGGGAATGGGAACGAGCCATGCAGCACCTCCCTGGGGAAAGCTGTTTCTGTGCAGTTTAATGCTGTGCATCCCCAAGATCCCTCCCAAATCCTGCACCCTTCAGTCCCTGACACAGCCACTGCCCACTCAGGGCACGAGCTCACCCAGCCCAGGGTGGGAATCTCCCACAGAAAAACCTTACAAGCCCCTGAAAATGGTGGCCGAAATCCAAATATTTCCCTGGGATATGACAGGATGAAGACTCTGCCAGCTCCCTGGTGTGGAGCTGAAGGGCTCAGGAAAGTGGCCCCGTGATCCCTTTGCTCACCAGCCCGGAAAGGAGCACAGAGTTCTCCCCTTCCCGGCACCTGACAGCTGCCAAAGGTCAGGATTAAGCTGCACAGACCTTGGCAAGGGTTTGTGCAATGAAATCCCCTCCAACACCTCGGGAAAGGCTGGGCTGAGCTTCCCCTCCTCTCCCCCATTGGAGATTGGGGTGCTTTGGCCGGGCAGAGCAGCTGGGGGACGTGGCCAGGCTCCCTGTGCCACCAGGATCTGCTCCAAATCTCCCCTCACGAGCCCTTAATCAGCTTCCACCTGGGATTAGCTCAAACATTCCCAGCCTCTGGGTCAAAATAGCTTTTCTTACTTGTGGGCAACTAATCCAAAAGGAGCCCTGTCCCTGTTAGGCAGCACCTCCAGCCAAGGGTGGGCTTTCCTAAGGCTTGGACCTTGCCTGGCTCCCAAATATTTCTGGATTGAGAGCCCAGGGCGTGGAATGAGCACGCACATGTTCAGAGCTGGGCTGTGATGGGAATTCATAGAAGCAGCTCCAGTAAACCTAAGCAAAGCCTGGCCTGGTGCAAGGCAGGTACAAAGAGCACCAGAGCCCAGTTTGGGCTGAATTATTTGTATTTGGGGGAAAGTCAGGTTTGGCACAAGGGATTTCACTCAGGAGCTCACAGACCCCTCCTGCTGAGAGCAAAGAGAGCCAAAAAACCTCCCTGTGTACCTGAGGCCATCAGGACCTGGGGATAAATGGAGCAAAAACCATCCCTTTCTGTAGGACGGATCCCCGGAGCAAAGAACTGCTGAAAACCCACGGAAAAAATCGGCTCCCACAGCACCCAGAGGAGCAGGCAGGTTGGGAAGGGACGTGCGAGCAGTCACATCCCCAAGTGCAGCTGCTGACGTGGCTGTGATTTAATAAAGGACATTATTAGTGCCCTGCTAATGGCTCCAGGCGCCGGCAGCGGAGCCGGCCGGCTGCTGGCAGCTCCCAGCCCGGGAGAGCTCGTTCCCACCAGGCTTCTGGAGATTAAATTCACCTCCACGAGCCTGTGAAAGGATTTGCATCAACAGCCCCCCACCACAGCCTCCTCCTGCAGCCCCCATGACCGGGCACACGGAGGCACAGCAGCTCAACACCAGCTCAAATCCCGCAGTCAGACAGAAATCCCCCCTCAAATTAAAGATAACACAGGCTCAACCCTTCAGCTGCTTCATTTCCTGCCCGTAAAACCTGCTCCCACCTGGCCCCTTCCCACTGACCTGCCACAACACCCGGCAAGACTGAGCAGCAAAACCCAGCTGAGATTCCAGCAGCATCAACACTCCTTAAAAAACTCCCTCCCAGCAAAAATACGTCCAGAAACCATCAAATTCTGGGGGTTGGGGGAGGCCCTGGTGGTGGGCACAGCTGGTACCACCTCAGGGGCACCTCAGCCATCACTCTTGGTGCTTTCTTACCCTTTGTCTCCTCAGCAGTGATTGGGGTGTGGATGAGCTGCCCTGGGGGAGATAAGGGCCCCTTGTCTGTCAGAAATGGATATTGGCTGGTGGGGTGTTCATTTCTGTGTCCTCAGAGTGGGAGTTTTGGCTGAGCCCCCGTTTTGTGCCACGAAGGCTCCGCTGCTTCCCCCTGGTTCAGGCAGCATCTGCACCACGGTTCATCTCTGGGCAGGAAACTCCAAAATAATAAAATCCCTGTGAGGCAGAGAGGGAGCAAATCCCCCATTTCCACAGGGTGAGACATCTGCCAGCAAAGGGACTTGGCAAAGATGGGGAACCTAATTTTTGCTGCTAACCCTCCAGAGCTCCAGCTCCTCCAGCAGCAGGGCTTGGCTGGGAGAGGCCCTCTGTTTCTGTCTGAAACCTCCATAAAAATAGCACAATTATGGGAAAATCCTCATCCGAGTGGAAAAGAAAACACCAGTCTGGCTTTCACGAGGAAGCAGAGCTCTATAAAAGCGCTCCTATAGCATTTGCTGTTTCTGTCAGGCGGCCAAAGCCTCGCTCAGAGCCCTTCACCGAGGGGCACAGCTCCACGGGGCGAGGCCGGGCCCCCGCTGAAGGATTTTATGATTTTTTTTCCCCCAGCATTTCACTTCACCTCGTCAGAAGTTTCCATAGATCGGGAACAAACCGTCTGCAGGAGCCTTCCCCGTGGAGCAGAGCGGGGCAGCCCCCGCCGGGAGCAGCTGCTTGATCCCGAGCCATAAATAACAGGCCAGGCTGGAAAATCTCCATGGGTTCCTTGGGGTTTTTTTTCACAGAAGTCGAGCTGGCGATGTCTGTCACCCCCTGTCCCTGCTGTCCTTCCAGCAGCCTTTCCCTGAGTCCTCACAGGGCTGATCCTTTACAGACTCGGGGCGCCCTGAGGGATGGAAGGATTTAATCCTGGAGGGATTTAATTCAAGGTGCCCATCCCTGGACAAAGTTTGCGCTCACAACACCCCCAGATTCCCCAAAACAGAGCAGAACCCTGCCTGGCTCTGGGGTTTTTGGGGGCCACATGGAGAGGGGGGGCACCAGGGCTCTGTCATTTCCCCTCTCTGCAGCCAGGGCAGAGTCCCCCAGGGGTGACCACGCTCCAGGTGACATTTCCTTCGTGCTTGGCCATTTCTCGGTCAGCAACATGGAACGGCCTCGGCTCTATTTATACCCCACCCCGGAGCCGGGTAAAAATAACCCCGGCGTGTTTGGCAGCCGGAACGCGCTACTGTAAATCCTCCCTGTCAGCGAGAAAATCCCGCTCGGGTCGGAGCCGGGGTCCCGCCGGGAGAGGAGGCGCTGGGGAAGCCCGGGAGCATCCGTGGGGTTGGACCCCGAGCGGAGGAGGGAAGGGATCGAGTGAACCCATGGGGCAGCAGCTGGCAGCATCCCTGCGTCCCAAAAAAACTGGCTGGGAAGCGGAGCAGGAGTGTCAGATTGCTCTTGAGCCGGGATTAAAGGCCACTGGCGCTGCTGTATTTTTAGCTCCGTGATCATCCTTTGAAAGAAAAAAAAAAAAAAAAATCCCTCATTGTGGCCGGTGGGATGGGAGAGGAGCCGGGAGCTGCCCCAAGCTCGGCCCTGCTGCTCTTTATAGCCCGTCCTCTGGCCACGGGGAAGGTCACGGTGCCTCCTGCAGCGCTGTCACCTCGCGGGGACCGGGGACACATCCATCCATCCATCCCTCCATCCATCCCTCCCTCCATCCATCCCTCCCTCCATCCATCCCTCCCTCCATCCATCCCTCCCTCCATCCATCCCTCCCTCCATCCATCCCTCCCTCCATCCATCCCTCCCTCCATCCATCCCTCCCTCCATCCATCCCTCCCTCCATCCATCCCTCCCTCCATCCATCCCTCCCTCCATCCATCCCTCCCTCCATCCATCCCTCCCTCCATCCATCCCTCCCTCCATCCATCCCTCCCTCCATCCATCCCTCCCTCCATCCATCCCTCCCTCCATCCATCCCTCCCTCCATCCATCCCTCCATCCATCCACCCCTGCAGAGCCGCTGCCGCCGCCTGACTCAGCTCTATCTGCCGGGCTATTAATAGCCGCCGCTCGCCGCGGCCCCGCGCTAATTGCGGGTTAATGACCCAGCCGGGGAGAGGCTGCCCCGCGTCCCGGGCCGCAGCTCGTCCCCCCTCGCCCGGCTGGGAGCCGCCCCGGGATGCGGGAGCCGCCCCGGGATGCGGGAGCCGCCGGTCCCGCTCCCCTCCAGGCCCGGGCTGTCGCGGTCCTGCCGCTTTTCCACTTCCATCCCAACGGCTTGATAGAGATTTGGAGGCTCTTCCCAAGGCCACCGCGCAGGGACAGCCTTGGCTCGTCCCTCCTGTTGTCGCTGGATGCTCGGGGTGGGAAATGCTGAGCACGGCGCTTTTCCCTGGGGGATTTTCCCTGCAGGACTCGCAGCTGGGCTGGAGAGGAGCCACGCACAGAGCTGCGATGGGGAACCAGAAACGTCCCCACATCTGCTGGTCCCCTCCCCGCGCCGAGGGATTCCCGCTGCCCACAGCACAGAGGGATAAATCCCTGTAGGAACAAGCCCAGCGCCAGGAGCTGCCCCACACAGACCCTGCACAGGGGCCCGAAGGTCACTTTTTGGCGATGCCACTGTCCCCAGGCAGTGCCTCCCTCTCCCGTCTCTCAGGGACTCATCCAGAGCGTCCCAGGCTGCTGCGGGGCCACGAACAGCAAATCGAGGTTTTGGTGAAACCCAGAGCTCTGATTTTCCTGGCCCCACGGCACGGACTGTCCCGCTGCCCAGCCCATGGCATGTGCCGGTTCCCATTTTTTTCCCTTGCCTTTTCCCATCTCCCAGGAATGCCCCGGCTCCTCCTCACCTCCCTCACCCCCAGCTCCTCTCAGCTGCAGCTTTTCCGGCCGTGGCCTGAGCTCATCCCAGTTCAGGGCTCCCAGTTCAGGGCTGGTGCTCTCCAAAGAGGGTTAAGTCGCTTTTTCGGCCCCGTGGGGAATTAAGGGCGCTCAGCAGCACGGGGCACAGGGCATGGGGACAGGGCATGGGCACAGGGCACGGGGACAGGGCATGGGCACAGGGCATGGGGACAGGGCACGGGGACAGGGCACGGGGACAGGGCATGGGGACAGGGCACGGGGACAAGGCACGGGCACAGGGCATGGGGACAGGGCATGGGGACAGTCCCTGCCACCTCCAGCAGTGGGATGAACTCAGCCCATCCCAAAAATCCCAAATAAAGCACTGCCTTCCACCCGGCCACGCCTGGATTTGGGGTGGGGGCAGCAGGAATTGCTGCATCCCATCCCTGGGAGCAGCTCTGGATTTCAGGGATTTGCACAGAATAAAGCAGAAACCTGGAGCAGCAGCTTTAGTACTTGAAAATTTTATTTTCTCAAATGAGCACCAACACATATTGTAAATATGACAAACAATACGCCTCCCTCTAATACTGAAGAACTATATACAATGTACAAATACATGAAAAGGTGAAAACCAATTATTTGAAAACAAACAATTGCATTTATGACTGAAGCAAATGACCTGAAAGAATATGCCAAAAAAAAAATTAAAATAAAATCAAAGAAATAAAAGTATACACAATTTGTAAACACAAGAGCATCCATAGACAGGCTGGTATTGGAAATATTGTCCTTAGTTTTGTCAGTGGGGAAAGCATTCCCATTTCCTTAGGAAGCACAAAACAAAGGATACACACAGTTGTAACAATGAGAACAGCTTACTTGTGATTGTACCTTACACAATGCCATTCTGCTTGCATTTAAATATGTTGATTTTTTATTTATTTTTTTTTCTGAATTCAAGATGATTTTTGTTTCCCCTCTTCTGCTTGTTCTTTTTCGCCAGGATTTCTGCAGAAAACCTCTGTCTAACCTGATTGTTTCTGAGCACTGAGGCCTCTCCCGTGGTGGGAAGAGCTCCTTCCCACTGAGCTGAGCTTGGTGTTTGGTGTCCCCTCTTCATCCCAGAACTGCTTCACATGGAAACTCCTCCTGAAGCAGGGAAGTGCAGTGAAATGCATGATTCACACACTCTCACAGAGCAGTCAGAAAAATGCATACAGAGAAAACTCTCACGTGATCTTCACGAGAACAGGTTTTGTTTCGCAGGGTTTGTTTTGTTCCTGTGTGGTTTGAAGTCGTGTGCACCAAACCCAGGGAATTCAAGAGCCTGCAACAGTTCTGGAACAGCTCCTTGCTCAGCAAAACACAGTCCAGTGGTTTGTGCTGTTGGTCCACTTTGGGATAAACAAGAGACCAGATGAAATAAAAACGAAGAAGGGCAAGAAGGGGGGAGATTAAAGACAGAAAGGAGAACAAAATAAATGAACTTTACTGCCAAGAGAGGTAAACTTTTACTCTAATTTGTTACGTAGCAGCCTGGTTTAAAAATAGTAAAATAAAACAACAAAAAAAATCTCCCCTCAAAAATAAAACCAGGATCCAAAGATTTATGGTTTAGGTTAAAAACAACACTGAGTTAAAAGCTCCATCCTCCATCCCTGCTGCCCCCAGCAACAGTGAATCTGAGGCTGCAGCTCCTGTCCAGCCCCAGTTTCTACAGCTCCAGATCTCCTTCACTCCAGCCAACACGGGTGCAAGGGAAAATTCCAGGCCTGGATCCCACAAACCAGGGGAAGCTGGGAGCCACACTGAGCTCCAGGAATTCCTGGTGGGAGCAGGAGACCACGCTGGGCTCCAGCCCCAGGGAAAGGCAGAGGGAAACTGGAGCCCTGCGGAGTGCCTGCAGCCCCTCCCACCCCAAATATCCCAAATATCCCCCCTCGGGGCTGCTGTCCCCAACCCAGCCACCAAATCTGCCAGCTGGGAGTCCCCTCTCCTGCCACACCCACAGGAAACACGGATCCACTTCAGAGGACAACGTAAATTACGATTTTTGTTTCCCTTTAAACATATTTTCCAACAAATACAGAAGGAAACAGGAGCATCATAAACGACGACAACAAAAAAAAAGTGCTCTCAGGGAGGGGCTCTGAGAAAACAGCACCAAATATATTATTTCTTTAAAAAAAACAAATTAAATATTATTTACAAAAGTATATTTCACAAGATAACATCTGGGGGGGGTGTTATTTTTTCTGCTTTGTATATATTATCATCTGAATATTTCTTACGGGGGGTCAGGATTTCACATCAGAGCAAAAACAATTTAAAACTTACTCAAGTCTGAGCTTTGGGGTAGAGGGGGGGATGTAAACTCGAGGGTGCTCACAGCTGCCCAGACACGAGGCTGGACACCAAGAAAAGCAGGAAAACTCGCTGCTGTCCGTGTTTTCCCGAGGGTGCTGCCCGTGGAAAGCAGCACCCCCTGCTCAGGATGCAGCTGCCACGGGCCACATCTCCACTTCTCCTGGGAAAAGGCCCCAGCTGGCTCAGCTCAGCAGGGAAGTTCTTTGGTTATCTCTGAGTGTGTCACTGTGGCTCCCCCACGTCCCCCGTGCTGCTGTGGGAGCCACCAGCACAGATCCCACACTGAGAGCAGCACAGATCCCAAATAATTCCTGCCAGCCCCCAGCACAGATCCCAAACTCCTGCCAGCCACCAGCTCCCAGGGGAATCAGCAGCCAACTGAAGCTTTTCCTGCTTCCTGGACACACAGAGGAGCTGCACAAGGAAAACTCATTTCTCCTCACCCACCCGTGCAGGGCATCACAGCCACTCACCAGAGAGTTCTCTGGGTGCTGGGGACAGGCACAGCCACACATTTTGGGTTCCCATCAGGGCTCAAGGCTCTCAGCAAGCGACTGATGGGACAAAACCAATTAAAAGCAGATTAAGACCTTGCCCTATTCAAGTTTGGACTGGCTGCCATTAAACGCCCAACACCTGTGACCAGTAAAAACCAGCCAGGTCTGATGAGGCATTGTCCTTTTCTGTCCCAAATAAATGGGTAAAAACATCTCTACCTGGCAGCTCTCTGGAGCTGTGATTTCTCAGAGCAGTTCTCTGCACAGCCCTGCCTTTTCTATCACATTTTTATCAGCAGACACTCCAAATATCAACATCAAACCACGGGCTCTGTGTGCTCTTCTCAACCTCACAGGATTTGGGATGATCCCCTACCTCTCCCAGCTCCTTTAAAAAGCTCTGTGGAGACTAAAGAGCTCTTTGAAGAGCAGGAATTACTTCCCACCAGTCAAAACCCAATCAATTGCCATGGATCCTCAATCAAAGGACAGGAAAATGGCACCAGGTCAGTGCCAGAGTCCACAAGACAGCAGGTGCTGTGGAATTTTTCATTTCTACTGGATTTGTCACCGGAGGGAATGTGGCTGATGGAAGCAGAGACAACCCAAAACAAAAGCTGAAGCAATTGTTACGCAGCCAGAGCAGAAGGGTGAGGGCAGAAGCCACCTCTGGACAGGCTGGTCACAAACAGATCCAACTCCATCCCCTGCAGGAGCCCGGCCAACTCCACCTCATTTCTCTGAGGCTGTCAAGAACAGAGCTTTGAGAGAGAAAAAAACCAACCTTTGCTTCATCAGGTTTGGGTTTCAGCACAAGGATCCAACACTGAACTCCACCCTGATCCTTAAGGAGAGTCTCTATTCGCATTCCCTGCCCATTTCACACCAAGTGACTCTTCCACGGCCCCCTGGAATCTCTCAGGGGTGGGGGCCAGTGAGGACAGATTACAGCTCCAAAGCTTCTGTTTCATAAGGAGTCACCACCCCCTGCACAATACTCTTTCCTTCTGGATTAACAAAGATTTCCCCCCATGGATTAACCTACTTGAAAGAATTCCGCCAACAAAAAGGAAAATTCACTCGGGGAGAGATAAAAGGAATTCAGCTCCACAGTCTTGGGTTATGCACCAGATACTGGCTGGACTGCTGCAAAACAAGCTTCACGTTGTCACCTTGGCCTAACGCAGCTCCCCTCTCACACACGATCCCCTTCCCCACCATCCACCTCGGGAAGGTGCTCAGGAATCACCAGGAAAAATTCCAACGGGAAGGACTCGTCATCCCCTGCAGTTCTGACACCCACATCTACCCCTCGAGGCACAGATCGTTCCAGGGGTGCTGGGAAGATGTTTCATTTCTCTTTTTTAACTTCCCGTTCTCCCTGTGCCTGCAACGGGCTGCTGGGAGTGGGAAAAGGGGGGGAAGATTTGGGGAGGACACCTCAGGGCTTGAAATATCCACGTGTGCAACACAACTGCCAGGAACCCGGCTCCCTCCTCGCCCCACCCTCGCACCATCTCTGTGCCAGGCTCCCCCAGTGGGGCCTGGCATTCAGGGAAAAGGTTCTGTAACAGCATTTTCCTACTTGCACTTGGGAAAGATTGGTAAAACACCACCAAGGGTGCCCAGGGGAGGCCAGGAAATCCAGGGGTACCCTCTGTCACTGTCTGTCCCCCTCCTCCTGTAGGGAATTTCCTCTTCCTTGCCTCACACATGCCTTTTTTTCACCCCTGCCACATTGTCTAAGCTGCAGCTCCAGCCTCCTTGTGCCTGAGGAGGTTTTCTCCTCCTCTCTGGAGGGCTCAAGAGTCAGGGGTTGCTTTCTCCAGCCGTGGTTTCTCCAGCTCCCCACGGCCGTGCTCCGCTGGGATGCTCGGCCTCCCTACCGTGAACCAGAGGCAGGGAATCTCCCCAGCCTCCAGCTCCTGCCCCCTCAAACAACGAGTTCATCAACAGCAAACAAAACACAGACTGTGGGGGGAGCTGGTTCTGCCTCGGGCTCCGCCGATGGATTCGGGATTCGGAGAGGAAACGCAGCCGTGAGGTAATTTCTGTCCTTTGAGACAAGGAGATGTTTCTCTGTCCTTTTTAGACAAGTAGATAATTTCTCTATCCATTTAGACAAGTAGCTATTTCTCTGTCCATTTAGACAAGGAGATGGTTTCAAGCCTCGCTTAACCAGGACTGAAAGGAGAAGCACAGCATCACCTTCTGATGGCTCCCCTGCGGGCCCCACTCCCCCACCCCTCTCCCACCTTCTCCTGCCCAAACCTCGGGGTCTTCCTCCCACACCTGGGGAGGTGCCAGGAGAGCCCAGGTCAGGCTGGATCGAGCACTGGGCACGTGGAATGGCTGTCGGGCATTCGGTGCATTCTCTGAGCCAACGCCAGAACAGAGAGAGAAGCAGCCAGGGTCAACTCACAAACAGATACAAAGCAAAGAGACAGAGAGACAGAAATTTAGAGGCCAGTCACCAATAAAGATGGAGAAGGGTGTGAAGATGCTCCCGGATTGCAGAGCCTCTAAATGCATGGAACCAAGCGTTCAGTCACTCTCTCACTCTTGGATATAATGTTCGGTTGGATGGCATTCTCTTACACGCTGCTAGGGCTGGGCTCTTCCCACTCAATCCCAGCCATTATCCTTGATCATGTGAGCTAGTTCAATGATGTATTTGCCTTCTTTATACTTCTGGCTGCTTTCAAAAGCGTGTTCCTGAAACGAAACGAGGAGGAAGAGTGAGATGGAGGTGGTATTTGGATGTAAATCACGTTACGGATCAGATCTGGGAATGCTGGTGCAAGTCCGAGCCTTGCCCACACAGGAAAAGTCAACTGCAGGGCTTCCTGTTGGCTTTGGGGAAATTTATGAGGGAAAAAATCTTAAATTCTGCTTCTAGAACCTTAAATCCTCCTTCTAGAATCCTAAACCTTGCTTCTAGCTGTCTTTACCTGTTGGGGAAAAAGGAATTGGCAGCGTGGAACGTGCAGATTTCTGCTGGCCGCTGGCAACTGCTCATTGCACCAGGATTTAGGGGTCACTGGTGGTAAAATCCACCTCCCTCCAGGGTGGTTTGGGGATTTATTAAATTTAATTTGTTAGGAATGAAGTGGTTCTCTCCCTGGGAATGGGATGGATTATGGCGAATGTACTGTGGGAATGGAGTTCCATGAGAAGATCCCACTCTGCACAGATCCGTGCCTGCAGCTGTGGAAACACACAGGAAACCTCTGGGATCCCAAAATCCCTGAGATTCTGCATGGATTCCTACCCCATCACTTTTGATGCTTTCCTTTTCATAGCCTTTCAACTGACTTAATGAAGAACATTTCTGTCCAGAGGCCATGGATACAAACCAGGATTTGTTTAGGCACTGGTGAAAACGTTTGGACAAAATGGTGTGGGCCTCCAGAAGCAGAAATTAGGATGTAACATTAGATTTTATTGGAAAGTAATTGAATTTTTGAAGAGCAAACAGATAAACTCATGTCCAACAGCATTTCCAGTGGGGAGGACACAGGATTAATGGAGCATTCTATTATTCTGATAACATCTACCAGAATAATAGAAAAAAGACAGTGTGAATCACAGGACTGAAGTTATCCTCATTTATGTTAAATGTCACTGAGGGGCACCCATCAAAATCAGGTGTAAATTCTTAGTAAAAAAAAAACTACGTTAAATCTGATTCTCCAAATGCAACACACAAAAGGCAGGAAGAAAATAGATGGTTACAGATGAAAAGCAGCATTTTGGGCTCTCCAAATGGTCTCTCCACCCCCTCAGCTGGAGCAAAGCTGCTCAGGGGCAAAGCCAGGGACACAAATACTCACATATTTCCAGCCCAGCGTGGTTTTGCAGTTTTCACAGTAAATATCTGCCACGGCGTGCAGTCCTGTTAATAACACCCGCTCCTCTGCAGGGCCACAGCCCACGTTAACTCTGGGACAAAGCACAGATGCTCCCCATTAGTGCCCTTCCACATCAAGATGCTCCAACAAAGCTGACAATGATTTCATTGCAGTGTTTGAAAACATGAGCAGGAGGTTCTGAGTTCCCCAGCTGTGCCCGGAATAAAGCTCTCTGGCAGTTCCAGAGCAGAATGAAAAGGTAAAATGGGATTTTTATTCGACTAAAAAACTCAATGAAAGCTTTGAACAGAAGATTAATAACACTCTAGTCACTTGGGCTAATTAGGCATTTGAGAAAGATTTTCATTCTCAAATTGATAAAATGGTACTTTTACATTCCCAAATGGAAAATTGAAAAATGTGACTGAAATCAGCAGTTCTGCTGAAAGACAGACCAGCAGTGACCTCCCCAAAACTATTTCCAGTCACTGGGAAAATTATACTTAGTTTTTATGAAGTGCATATTTAGATATCATTTATCTCCACATTTACAAAACTCTGGCTCTTTGGTCCAACTACATCCTGGGAGAGGAGAATGACTCAGCCACTAACTCTGATTTCCCAACCCGATGACGAAAAAAATCACCTTTTCCTCGCTGCTTATCTGAAACCTCTACACGACTCAAACATGAATCAGGGGCTATTTCTGCCTCTTCCCTCAACCATTTTCAGGAAGCTCCCAAGTCCCAGGCAGAGGTTTGCTGAAGAAAACTACGGGGTTTTTTCCTTCTTTTGGGAGGGTTTTGTTAAATCCGGCCCGAGCGCCGCGGCGCGCGCAGGGTACTCACACGGAGTTGAAGAGGTACGCTCGTCCTTGGCTGCCCTGGAAGGACTGGAAGGCAAGAAAGCAAAGCTCAGTTGGCTGCTTGAGAGGAAAGAGGCAACTGTTTTCCAGCTCCAACACCTGCCCTTTTCCCAGGACAAACCTGGAATTTCCAGTGTTTTCATACAGGCCCAACTCAAGAGTTGAGTTTTCTCTCTTATGTCCCAGCAAAATCTCTTTTCACCCTTTGGGTGTTTATGAACTTCACTCCTCAGCCTCACCTGAAGGCTGCCAAAAACTGGTTTGGATCTCTTTTCAAACTGCACTTGCACGTGCAATTCCCCTTGGGAATGGCACAGGCAGATGCTGACCCGAGCTGAGGGACTGGGATCTGTCTGTGCCAGGAGCACACAAACACAATTCAGTGATTCCACAAGAGGCCTCAGCCTCGAGCTGTGTGCAAGCCTCATCTTCCCACTGGGGCCTGGGAGACTTTCAGGACTGGGTCTGAACACAGCAGGGGATGGAGATGAACACAGACAAGGGAAGCACAGAGCAGCCAAAGCAGCCCAGGTATTCCAAGCCCATCCTCTGTGCCCCGCGTTTCCTCAGGATCTGAGAGCATCCCATGGAAAGGCAGGGTTTTGGAGGGATCAGGGCAGTGCCAGCCTGGCAGGGCACTGCAGGCATTCCCAGCACTTCCCAGCAGATCCCAGTGTGCCACATCTGTGGCATCACCCTGTGACAGTGCCTGGCTGACAGGCACCAAGTGCCACCTGCATTTTTAATGCGCTTTGACAGGCACACACTGAATTAAACATTCGGTGCTTGTGAGCAAGGGCTGGGCTGTCTGTACACAGGTGACCTTGTGGGACACCTCAGGGAATGTCTGCACTGAGGGGCAGGGGCTGGGGACGTCAAAAAGGAGCTTTTTTGGACCATTTAATCCTTTACTTTGCACCTCACCAGGAACCTTGGAATGTTTAGTGGTTTTCTTAAAACCTCAGCTGATTTCAGACCAAAAATCCTTAAAAGAGAGGACACAGGGTTTTGAGGGAAAAGAAACATTCATGTTTTACCTCCCTGGCCCTCTAACAATGGTCATTTATTTGGTTAAGAGCAGCCCCACATCACATAAAACAATCTCTGAGGAGTCCCTGCCCTCCTTGGGTTGTCCCCCTCCATCAGCGCCCTCCTGCACCTGCCCAACTCCAGCCTCGTGGAGAGGCAAAATCAAAGCCCTGACAGCTTCCTTGGGAAGATCTCCAGTTGCAAAAAGATCCTCTGCAAAAAGCAGAGGCACCTCAGAGGGCAAAAATGCCACGGGGCACCCGGGCAGGGAGCCACAGCCAGCAGTGCCAGCTGCCTGTGAGGTCTGCATGGCAGCAAGGGCTCTGCCAGCTATAAAATCCCAGCCTGGCACAGAATTCCCTGGGTCCTGGAGGGGTAACTGCTCTTCAGAGCAATCTGAAACCCAATATTAGCTGCCACCCAGGACACAGAAAAGCCACTGAGGATGCAGAGAGGATGCCCGAGGCACTGGGATATCTCTTTGACTCAGACAAAAGCAGTGCCCCGAGGAATGCCTCTTTTCTTGGGGTGGAATTAAATAGGACACACGGCTCGAGCATGTTTGTGTAATTGCATTTATTAGAGAAGCTCCTTTTAATCCCTCTGCAGCACCCAAGCTCTGTGCTCCTGCTGCTGCCATACCCCACATCCAACCAGCCTGGCTGCTCCCAAACACTCCCTGCACCATCCCAGCATCCTGGGGGGGAAGGGGGAACCCAAATGATGATTTTCTGAGCAGAAATGAGGGTCCAAGCCAGCCCTGCAGCTGCCTGTCCCTGCTGCAGGACTGGGATGCCATGGGAAGGGTTCAGGGGTGAAACACGAAATCCCACAGCAACGTGTGTGCCACCAGAGCAAAACGAAAGCAGATGAAGCTTGCCCACCACCCAGTCCTTCCCAGTAAATACTTTTCCATAAACACCAAAGTGGCTGAGTTTGCCAATAACAGCAACTATGGGAGCAGAGTTTTTATTGGTACAGAAATAGGATTTTCCGTTCCTGCTGTACAAAGGCCTGTCTTTAATAAACAACAAACCCAGTCCCATCAGCTGTGCTGGGGCTCACTGGACATTTTTCCACTCCCAGGGACAGCAGCATCCTTCCAGAGGTGCCTGCCCTTCCTTCCAGCTCAAGCCAGTGCTTGAGGGTATCTAAGGGTGGTCACTGGAAAAAAACCCACATTATTTATCCTCTGCCCAAGCAGAAGTTTTCAACAAACCACTGCTCAGCTTTCAGTGCTGTCTCAATAGTCACCCTCCAGCCAGCAAAGGATTTGGCAAAACACATAAAAAGAAGGGAGAGAAGCCTGGTAACCACAAGTTCCCCAGTGCATTTGCCCTCTGCAAGACTAAGCTGGCTGTATCTTTATAAAGGAGGCACAGGCAGCTTTTATCTGGGTGTTGTAACCTGAGCATTTCCTGGAGATGTTCCTGCTCTTCTGGCACGCCAGAGAAAGTGGCATATGCTGTAATGGGAACTACAAAATCAGAAAAAAAACAGGTATATTTATACACAAGCAGATGCTCTTGTATTTGTTTTTGTTGTTCTGTTTGTTTTTTTAAGAGACACGCAAAGATTTCCACAACACACTTGATTCTCACTGAAGTGACAGCCAGCAGCCAGACCTACTTTCTGTGCTCTGCATTTTCTCTGGGTAGATTTTCCTGATACACGTTCAAAGGTGCATCTCACCCCCTCCTCTCCCACAGAAATCCAGGCTCTCTGAAATAACAGCTCCTGGCATCACTTTCCAGCTGAAAGAAATGGAAAGGATCTTTCTGTTGTTGTTTCCCACTGGAAGCCCAAGCACATATTTTTCCCTGCACTGCTAATTCTCAGTGTCTGGCTGGAAACACATCTGGATGTGCCAGCAACACAACCCTCCCTCCCCATCCTGTCTGAGCCCTCCGAAAAACTAACACGAGCTGCTGGGATTTGAGATGCACAACAGCTCACTCCTCCTGCTGCTCAGCTCAGGAACCTTCCCCACTGCTGGGTGCTCAGGAGAGAGGCACCCAGAAGCTGCAGGGCCCGGGGAGTGCAGATTGGAGTGTCCAGGTGGGAAGGCACGAGCCTGGAGTCAGCAGTTTGGAGCGGATCCTCGCCTGCCAAGCTCTCTCCTCACGGCAGAAGCTCCACGTGAAGATGCTTTGGCAGCTGCTCTGGTTTGAGAAGCTCCTGCCACCCAATCTGCAGCCACTCGTTACAGCCCCTCAGCTGTGCTGATCCCAAATTAGAGCTGTGAAATCGTTGTTTCAAAAAGCAGATGTTTTGCAGGGGGTGGGGTGGGTTTGAGGGAAATGGCTTTTCCCTCTTTACCCCGTTATCCTGGTAAAGGACAATCCCAGGGAGTGCTTCCTGGCCACAGTGTGGGGCAGGCACTCCCTGGGGTGCAGGGAGTTCTCTGACTGTGCTGGCAGAGAGGCAGAGTGCAGCACTGCAGCTCTGGTGAGACACTGAGCCTGCAGAGAGGGGTTTGGGGTTTCACAGACGCTGCTGAACCCGCAGGAGCGAGCGGGACCTGCATCCACACCCAGCTCCTCTGAGGCAGCCACGTGCTGCCCACCAGGGATGGACCCAGCCTGCAGGACCACAGATCCTGCTCCACTCAGCAGCCAGGACCTTTTTGGAGCTGTTTGGGTGAATCCATTTGTTACACCTTGCTCTCAGCCCGAAGTGCTGAACCCACAGCTCCGAGCACGGCGCAGGGTCCCCTGGGCTGTGCCCCTCCACCACTCCTGCCTGCTCCCTGTTCCACCTCCAGGCCTTTGCTCTGGCACATTCCCCTCTCTGGTGACACACAGGAGGGAATCCTGACATCCCATCAGCGATGCCAGGGAAAGGCACAAACTCTGAAAACACCATCCTGCTTCCCCCTGCACCTACAGCTCCCCATTCACAGCACAGCCCACTCAGCAGTTCCACTCTCTGAACAGATGACAGGATTAATACCCCAAGTCTTTGTGACGGTGTTTGACAATAGGCTGAACACCAAAAGGGCTGCTGGAATCATCTGGAAAAAGAGGAAGCAGTTGCCAGGGCTAAATGGCTCCACGGTGATGCTTGTTCCCTGCAGACTGCAGCAGAGAAAACCCCCACTCACCTATATCCAGCTGGCAGCCTTTTAACAGCCCAATGAAACAGAAATGAAAAGGCAACTGGACCCAAAGAGGTCCAAGAGGGAAAAGGAACAGCGTGTGCCCCTTCACGCTCTGCTCCTGAAATAATTCCCACTGCAGGGATGGAAATGGGCCTGAGGGCCCAAAGCCACCCCGGAGAGCCACGGCCGTGGCACGTCCTGGGCAGTGCGGAACGGCAGCGCCAGCAGGAGCCAAACCAGCACAGCATCCAGGATTTTCCAAAAAGGACACGTTCCCTGTGATATCCCCACTGGGCAGAGTGGTGCAGGGAGAGAAGGGATGTCACAAACCCTCGGGCACTGAGTCTGTGCCTCAGAAATCCACCCAAGGGCCTCTCCAGAGAGATCCGGGATCACTGATTTCCCAGCTTTTGGGTTTGAGTTACGACAGCCACAGCACAACACTGACTGTCAGATTTATCTATTCCTGCTGCTGGTTTAACCCTCAACATCCAAGGATGACATGTTCTCGTAAAATACAGTTTGAACAGGGAGAGGAGACCTTTAAGCAAGACAAAATGTGGTGTCAATCCAACCTGCCGTAAGTCTGAGTATCAAGATGTGCCCCAAACCTCAGGTTTCCTCATGCTCATGCACTTAATCCCAATTCCTACCTGCTGCTTTCCCCATCCCACACAAAGCTCAGCCTTCATGGCACCTTTCAAGCTCGATTTGATTTAATTTGATTAAAAAGACGAGCCCTGCAATGTGTTTAGAGGAACCACTACCTGTAACAGCACCGGGTGTACGACGGCTCCACGAGGAGTTTCCTTGAGAATCACTGAGCAGCAGGGAGAAAACTGGAAAATAAAACTGTGCAGAATTCCTGCTGCAGATTCCGGGCTCTACCCTCGCTAGAGAAAACTGGAAAATAAAACTGTGCAGAATTCCTGCTGCAGATTCCGGGCTCCAGCCTCGCCAGCACCAGCCTTTCCAACCATGCACTCCCACCACAGCCCAGCATTTCCCACGGGGACAGGAGTTCAATGACTCGGTCCCTGTATCCACACAGATGACAGAGAGCTCCTCAGGGTTCATTAATTCCCCCTTGCTCTCCCTCACAGAAGGGGCAGGCGATGATCAGATCAAACAGAGATTCAATTTTGCTCCGATTACACCAGACACAGACCCACGCCAGGGGAACAGGTTCCATTATTCCACCTCGTGCACAGATGTGACCTTAGCCTGTTCCAGCTGCATTCCTGAGTTTTAATTGAGTTTTAACCACGGGTCCTTAATGCTATTTAAAGCCCAAAGTCGATATGGAATTAGTGGACCAAACTCATCTCTGAAATAATTCAATTAATTCAGCACGGCCTTTATTCCCCTGCAGTTTATGTCGCTGTGCAAAAACACAGGGAATAACCATGATCTGCTGCATTCCATCCTCGGAACAGCTCCAGGTTTTGTGGCTCAGGTTAGGCAGTCTGTGAGCAGGAAGGTGCACAGATGAAAGGCTTTTTGTCTGGTTTTATTCTGATGGGAGATTTCACTGCAATTTTTTATTCTGCCTCCCAGATGTTGATCCAACCCCCAGCCCTACTCCAACCTACAAGAATCCTTGTGCTCTGAAATCCCAGTGTTCCAGTGCCTCCTGATCCTTAAAATCCTCAGGCAAAGTTAAGGAATAGTTCATTTTTAAATTCTTTTTAATAAGGATTTTTTTTTTGGTCCAGTTTGGTTTGGTTTTCAAAGGAAGATTTTCTCATCCTCTCTCTCGTTTCTGGGAGCTGGAGCCAAGAAAAATCCTCATTTTCACAAGATTCCCAAAAAATGCTAAAGTATCATGAACCACAATGGACATCCAGCATAATCCCTGGAATGTCACTGCTGCCCAGGGAGATGGAAAACCAACAGGCACGTGGGGCTTCATGGATGGATTTAAATGGGTCAGGATCCAGGGGCACATTCCCAGTCATTAATCCATAACCAGAGGGCAGGACAGGGGATTTCTCTCCAAGGGGAAATTTTATTTTGCAGTTGCAGAAGGCAGAGAGAGAGAATCTCTACCGAGGCTCTGCAATTAATGAAGATCAGCACTCAGGGAAATACAAATTGCATAAAATCGAGGAGGTGTTTTTCCCTCGAGCTCTTGGATTTCTAACACAGATTAAGGCACTGCTCTGCTCAGCTAAATCCTGAGCCAAACTCTACAAAAGTGTCAAAATTCACAAAATAGTTGTGAACTGCTCTGTCCCCTTGTCCCTCACATGCCTGCCAGGCTGTCCCGACTCACTTCAGTCACAACACTGAATTTTCCTGTGTTATCACAATCCCTGTGCTATTCCCCCTCCTTCCTGGAGCCCTGGGCTCCTGCACTCTGTTCTTATTTACTTTTAAATGAGTTTCCAGCTCACAGACTTCAAAGGGAAATTTCAAAACGCGGACGCTAAGGGCGCAAACTACTGAAGGCAAATAAAAGAAATACATCAGATTTATTACTTCTATAAAACTTCACAATATTTTGGGGCTTCTCCTGTGATTTCCACAGCCTCTGGTTGCTGCTGCTGCTGCTGTTGCGCTTCAAGACCTGACTTTAAGATGAAAAAGGATGGAAATACTGTGGGGAGAAAGAGCAGATGGAGTGTTTACTTTTAAAAGCAATTACTCCAGTTTATTTAGGGGCAGAGAAAAGCAGAGCAGCTTTGGGAGGCAGATCCCTGTTCTGTGCAGCCCAGGCAGGGAGGAGAGGTGTGTGTGAATGCCAGGAGAGCCTGGGCACTGGTTAACCCTGACCCCTGCACTTCCACGGCCTCATTCCCAACAGGCACCAGCATTCCCAGAGCTGGGAGTGCAGATGAGTTTGGCACCTCTGGCACTTCAGTCACCATTTACATTTGGCATGCAGAAGGGCATTTTGTTATTTAGTGTGAAGAGAATTTTGTTATTTAGTGTGAAAAACCACAGAAGGCGACAACGAAGCCCTTTCTGGGTCCACAGGGACAAAAAATGTAATTTTTGCTGTGGGTTTTATCCCCCACTTTTGAGTGCTGCTGTTTTCCTGTAGGCTCAAAGCACCCAACAATCCAGTCATTTCAAAAAGCAGTGGCAGGGGGAGAATAAAGCCCTTTATTTCCACATTAATTATTGCTGCTGCATGGCTTTTGGAGATAAACACAGAGCTGGGATGGAAGATGGAAACTGCTAATGCAACAAGTTATTTAATTAGCAGCATAATAGTGAGTGCCCACCTATCAGTGGAGCACTGTTTGCCATTAATGCAGCCCATAATAGCAGTAATGCTGATGGTGAGGGCAGACTTGCTTCTCAGCAAAGGCAGGGGCTCCCCTGTGTCCCTGGGGAAGGGCCACTGCAGGGACATGAAGCCACCAAACACCTCACAGCTGAGAATTTCATCATTTCCTGAAGTTATCATTCAATTATTAATCCATCACCTAAATTCTCAATGTTTGTCTCCTGTCAAAACAAGCTGTGGCACTGAAATCTATTTCATTACTGAGGATGTGTCCTCAGAGCTGAGCTGGAAAGAGGTTTTAACTCATTTTTCCCATGGCAATCACTGCTGAAAGGGATCACTGGAAATCTCCCAATTCCAGGTATCCAGCCTCAGTTTCTACCTTTGTTATTGCTACTTTTCCTAACAGTTGTGATTCCCGTGGTGCATTTTAAGAGAGGAGACTCTGGGTGGAGTTTCCTGAGCTTCAATCCTCGCCCGTTCCAGTCCTGCAGGGTGAGGAAAGCTGCAGATGCTGCTCCAGGGAGGACAGGCTCCTGCAGGGATGTGCAGACACAACAGCTCCCCTAAGGCACATGTGGAGCCCTTGGACAGCATTTCCTGCTGCTCTAAAACAGGAATTGTCATCAGAGACTCCTCAGGGTCTTCTCCCCAAAGGCAGCAGGTGGGAAAAGCCCCCCTGCACTGCTCCCATATTTGTGTGTGTGATTAAATTACAGATTAAACCTGTTGTTTAAACCTCTGTGTTGTTCCTGGGCTGCTCTTACAGCCATAAATCAGATTAAAACCACACACCTGCAAGGGAATTTCCCAGGGCAGCTCCTCTCAGGAGCAAGCCTTGGAGCCTGCTGGAATTCCCTCCTTTTCCAGCTGCAAGGGCCAACAGCTGAAACCCTCAGGAGGGCTCAGACCTCACCAGCTCTGAGCTCCAGTTGTTCAGGATCTGCAGCAGCTGCAGCAAAAACCCTGATGATTCAACTGTCCTTCGTCCGTGACAGCTCCCTGGATAATAAATGGGAACAATATTTTATTTATGCCCAGGTCATCAATTCTAAGGCAGAGGAAGCAGCAGATGAAAGGAGACCTGTTTCCATGAAGAAAGTGATGGATTAGAAAAATCCATTTTTACCCTGTTCCTCCTCCTTGACAGGGAATTCTAGACTCTTGTGATTTATTACCTTTTTCCTTCTTTTTTTGGAACAGAATGAAATATTTTAAAAATCACACCGCAGTTAATTGCTGTATAAACACAATTATGCAAGGAGGTACAAATCACCTTGGGCTTGTTCTATTAAACAACCATACCCTGACTAAATAAAAGGCCTGATCCTGACTCTCCTCAATCCCATTATGGACAGTAGGATCTGAGGGAACACTTGTAGGGTAAATCCCAGAGGAAGCAATTCCAGAGGACAGAAGGATCTAATTTAGGTGGCTGCATTATGGAACGGGCACTACAAATTCTCATTACCCAGCTCGGATTTCACATCCTGACTTTTCCCTGCAAAGGGCAGCTGTTGTTTGTTTATTCCCTCCAAAACACGGAGCTGAGGGACTCAAATAACAACCTCAGACCCTCTGCCCTCCTCCCTGCAAACACCAACCTGCCTGGAAAGGCTTCTGGGGATGGATTTGTCTGGAAAAGTCTGATCAAGGCTTCATCTCCTGCCGAAATGCTGAAGGAAAAGGGCCATTGAACAGCTCTGATGACACATTGTTCTACTGAGCACTGAAATCCTCTCGACCTGCATTCAATTTTAAACTTCGTGGAAGCCAAGAATTGCAAGGTGCCTTCCCCCCTCACGTTCACAGCAGTGAAATGGGAAGCTAAAAATCTCTTAATGACTTCTCCCGGAGCTGCTTTGCTGTTTATCATTTACTGCTTGAACTCTAATACTCGCAATTAAGAGCAAGCTCTGAATAATGCCTGGAAGTGGCAAATTCATTAGGGAACAAGAGCTGGAAAGCAGGATCCAAAAGCTACCGGACAGCTTCTAGAAATGTGCATAAAATTGATAAATCTGGTGCATGAAGAGCTCACAGCAAATAAAGGAACAGAAGATTTCTGTGCAGTGCTGAGCCAGTGAGACTGATACAATTATGAAATGTGTGAGCTGAAAAGATGCTGCTGCAGAGTCTGAGGCTGCAACAATGAGAGCAGCCCTGTTTCCACCCCTAAAAAAGATATTGAAATGCTAAAAATGCAGAAGAGAACCACAGAGATTATATGGAACGGGAAAAAAAATCAAACTGCACCACGACAGAGCTGAATCTGTTTAGTCTGTCCAAAAAGTGATCAAGAGTGACTTTTGTTACTGCAGACCTTTTATAGGGAAAAGAATAAGGACTAGAGATGTATTTTATTAGCAAAAGAAATAAAATAATGGCCAGTGACAGGAAGCACAAGTCAGACAAATCTAAATTCAAAGTCTCTGATTTTTAATAGTAAGGATGATTAACCACTGGAAAAAAATGACCAAAGGGAGCAGTGAATTTCCCCTCCTGAAGTCTTCAAATGGAGACTAAATGCTTTTCCTGAAAGAATTGCTGCAATCCTGGTGAGATCCACTGGCCCCTGCCCCAGAGGAGGTCAGGTGTGATGATGTGATGGCTCCTTCTGGCCTTAAGAGCTCATTACTGTGGAGCTGGGAACTTAAATTCATATTTGGGAAGGAACAAGATCTACTTTAAAGCAGGAATAATGAAAAATAAGAACTTTACCCTTGAGAAGGGAATACCCATCTCACCTCATACACTGGTTTTTCCTATGATGGAAATACAGGATTTTCATCAGACATGTCTTAGACACTTATTAAATGCCCCTTTTTCCATTAGGTCAAAGATTACCACGCTGTAATTTTCAATTTATTGTTCTACCTCATGTGCACGTTCCCCCCAGCCAGCAAATAACTTCACATCTTCAGAGTGAACTGAACTACAAATATCAGCTGGTTCCTGAGAAGTAAAGCCCTAAAGAACATTAAACACTGCCTCGTCCACACGGAAGAAAGAAATAAGAAAGAAAGAAGCAAAGAGCCAAACCAAAAAACCCAACAACTGCTGCTCCTTTCACCTGCATGTGGTGCATCAAATGCTGCCAAGCAGCTGAATTCATCCACAGCTTCTCTGGAAGCACCAAAGCTTCAAATCCTTTCCAGATCCTCCAGTTGCACCACGGAGCAAAGTTTGATGCTTTCAGCGAGCCATAAATCTCACCAAGAGCTGCTGAACCACCAGGCTGGGGCTCCAGCAGCCAGGGAAGATCGAGGCCACAAGGACTGGGAGGGAATTTTCCTGATAAACCTCCCAACTCCCGACTGAGAAGATCAAAAAGAGCTTCTAAGTGCTCCCTCATTAACAAGCCAGCCCCAAACGAGAAAGTCAGGCACACAGGAGCCCTCTATTTTTGCTAAATTCTCAGTGCTGGAGGAGCTGCAGCCTTTTGTGCTGAAGAATTTCCCATTCATGTTCAGTGAGGTTCCATGCAGACATCAAAGGAAAACATTAAACTTCCCCGGCAAGCCTCGGGCTAACTTCAGAGGATACATCACTGACTAATGTTTAGCAGTTGGATCACAGTAATTCACGGAAAAAAAAAGAAACTGCAGGACGCCCACAAGACATTCTCCACATATTTCCATAATCAGGGACATTTCTGCTGAATTACTGCTCACATAGCACAAAAAAGCAGCACCCAAGACACTCGAGTGGCATCTTTGGCCTGGATCTTTCTGCTCTTGTTCCCATCCTCCTTTGAGGGCACCAAGTACGTGTGGATTCCAAGAGAAAGAGCTGGAATAGCACAGAGTAGGTAGAAATCAGCATCACCCCTGCCAGTCTGAGAAATTTGTTCAACTTCACCTCGTTAAATGTCTATTCTGTTGGCTGTTCCCCTCAGGCCCCAGTAGAAAATGATGCAAAAGGCACATTTTGTCAAGAAAAACTCCCGTGTCTCCTTCCTGGAGACATTGATTATGGAATATATATATTTTTCTTAAACGTTCTAAAAACCATGGGATGTTGTGCCTGTAACAAGAAGTACCTTTCACTTATTTTTTTGGCATTGAAATATGCTTTTTAAGTACAGCTGCCTGGCACGGTGATTTTGTTTTTACATTAAAATCAAAGAGGATTGGGACACCCTGTACTAATTTGGAGGAGCAGACAGGACCTGCTCCAAAATCCTCCAAGCAGACTGGACAAAGCAGCAGCATTTCAGGTGGGGAACAGGAGGAACAAAGACATCCAGTGACCTCCTCAAGGTCACACAGGAATCTGTTGCAGGGCAGGGTTGAGTTCCCAAAGCCTCAGCCCACTTAGGCACTGGAAAAAGCAATGAAACAAGAGTATGTACTAAATTTGGCACAGCCTTTTAAATGATGCATTGCTCCAAGGGAACAAGAACCTCCACTCACGCTAAGCCAGACACCAAAGGAACACAGAATTGAAAACTACTCACTCCACCCCATTTATCTGATCACCTTAATATTTCCTAAGTCAATAAGGCCTTTCTTGGCCAGACCATCCAACCTACAATTTAGATCTTGTTACAAACCAGACACACTAAACCACTTTCTCCCTCAGGCTGCAGGAGATAAAAGGCCAAGTAAGCAACATTTTGGTAACTGGCTTCGTGTAACAGCTTTGGATTTTCTTAAAAGCCCCAGCATCGATTGTTTTCTCTAAATAGCAACGGTTTATTGAGAAACCTTCTACCTTCCTTAAAGCACAAGGTTTTCCTGAAGCAGAGAAGGGAGCAAAAACTGCCCTGCCAAGGCACATTTCTCAAAGAGTGTCGGATACCTGGTGCTGGCAAAACACTTCGAAGCCAGAGCTAACACTGGTGCTGAAGGGCTGGGAGGGGAAACTTGGGAGATGGAGAGGAAATTAAAGTATGGACTGACACAGAACAGCCCTGGGATTCAGCTCCAGCTTGTGCTTCATCCAACAGCTTGAGCCAGTGCTGCAGCTCGTGTGCATCCAAAGGAGCTAAAAGCTCCTGGAGTGCAGAGCAGCCCGGCGCTGGTGTGGTCTCTGCACAGCTCGGGGCAAAAGGAGCAGAGGGATTCATTTCATGGAGGCAAATCACCAACACCCTGCTGTTACATAAAAGCCTGTTTTGTGGGGAGTGTTTCCAAGGATTGGGGTTATTCGGGCTGTTTGGATTCGGGAGGCACAGCCAGGCTCAGGATGAGCTGCAGCACAGCCTGAGGAACGCTCCCGTTTTTGCAGAATCTCCCTTTCCCATCCTCATTCCTACCTTTTCCTCTGCCACGTTTTCGTGTGGACAACAAGCACAGCAACTGCAGTGCCTGCTTCAGGGATGTGAACATAAGGCTGTGATGAAAGAGCTGAAACATCTCCCCGAGGCCTTCTGCAAACTGAGCTCAAACAGATAAAAAAGCCACTATTTAAGTTTTGCCTGGGAAAGTTCCTCCACATTTTGGAAGCCCCTTGAGGCAGGGACTGCCCTTCTGTTCTGTCAAACAGCCACTTGTACAAGCCACAATTGCACAACTACTTTTATAAGGTTTCCAGTTATACAAAGAATGTGTTTTTATTCATGTTTACAACCCTGAGAAACAAACCCTGAAACCCCAAACCCTTGGCATTCAAATTCCATGACCTGCTGGTGGCTCCACCAGCGATGTGGTCCCAACTATTAATTTACACCTTGGTCTAGAATGAGCTTCTAGAAGGAGCAGATCCCACAGCACACTGGAGTTAACACTTCCACAAGTCACATTGTGCTTTCTTCCTTTCCCTCTCCTGTCCATATTTCAGCAGTCAGCATTCCTGGGCAGTTTCTGCCTGCCTTGGGCTAGAAGCTCAAATTCCAAGCAGTTGGCAGCAGTGACATTGCCCTGCTGGAAGCTACTTAACCTGCAAAGCTGGCTGCATTGGAGCATGGATGTGGAACAAGGAGGGGAAGGAAGCATCAAAGGTGAAAGCACTGGGAATGTACAGCCTTGTTTTTCCCTGGCTGGGGACCAGCTGTGTCGAGAGAAAAAAAAAGCAGAGCACAAACTCTAATCTACTGTAAAAACAGCACAAGTGAAACAAGCCTCTTTCCTCATCCAGTAAAGCAGCTGCTGTGTCACAACACAAAATCCAGGGCACCAAATGAAAATCCAGGGAGTCACTGTCCCATCTCAACTGGGCACAGGAGCCTGGAATCGCCCAGCTGGCCCAAAAGGTGAAGCAATTTCACCTCCAGGGCACAGATGCTACTTCATTTACACTTCAAACCCCTTTCCAAGGGGCACAGCTCCTCTGCCCCTGGTGATCCCTTCCAGGCTGCTCCAAGAAGCTGAACTGTGAACAGAGCTCACAGCACCATTTCCTCTCAGCTCAGCTCATAAATCTCTGGCTGTGCCTGTTTTTTCTGAACACAGATTTTATAAGCTGAATAAACTTCACGGAACAGTTATTCCAAGGCGGCCGAGACCTGGGAACTCGATGCCTGACCACAGCCAGGCACTGCAGGCTCCAGCAGACACTGGGAAAGTTTAGTTTTCCCACTTCAGAACAAGCTCCTCTTACTGGCCTGCTCCCTCTGCATCAAAACACTTACTGGCTCTGAGAGCTTTTAATTCAGCTTATCCTAACACCCCTCAAGAGTTGGAAGGGACCCACCAGGACCATCGAGTCCAACTCCTGCACAGGACACCCCAACAATTCCCCCCCGGGCCTGAGAGCTTTGTCCAAATGCTTCTTGAATTCAGACAGACTCGGTGCTGTGACCAAACCCTGGGGAGCCTTTTCCCAGTGCTCAACCACCCTCTGGGTAAAAAACCTTTTCCTGATATCCAACTAAGCCTCCCCTGACACAGCTCCAGCCATTCCCTGCTCACAAGAGTGAGGAGATCAGTACCAGCCCCTCCACTTGTGAGGATGGTGAAGACTGCACCACTTAAAACAAAACCAGCAGCTCACAAAGAGATGGGCTGAGAGCCCATTCTCAAAGGAAAAAGGCAGCTGGATAAAGCCAAGCACTTCCACAGCTGCGATGTGAGGGAACAGTCTGCTGCCGGGAGCACCTACCTTGGAAATGAGCTCATCGTGGTTGGCCAGGTGAGCCCTGCAGTGAATGCAGCTGTAGGTCCTGTGGCACGAAGGCAGATACGCCTGGAAAGTCTTGGACCTCGTCATCTTCACCATTGGAGCCACTGAGCGCTGGCTGAACTCGGGGGTGGCCCAGGAGGCGCTCCCGCAGGACGGGTCGCACGGGAAACACCGCAGCACGCAGGTAAAGGCCGTGGTTTGGCAGGGGATGGGTGTGTGGGGCAGGCTCCACACGCTGCTGGTGCTCCAGAGGAAGAGATCTGGCCAGAGGGAGCGGGGGTTTCACACGAACCTGCGGTGGAAAACAGACAGTCACAAGAGCTCGCAGAGGTGACGGCGCTGTCCCAGCCCGCAGGGGGATTTAGGGTTGGGTTTAGGAGCAGGAGACAGGAGCGATGCCTGGGGGGATTAGATCAGCAGCACAGACATTGATTCACTTGCTGGCTGCCCTCACACCTCCCTGCTGCTGCTATCTGCATCCATTCTCCCAGCACTTCATGCCTCTGGAAAGGACTGCAGAGGTGTGAAGATGATTTCCATCAAGCCTGGTCTCCCAAACCCCTCTGGGGAACTTGGCACCAGCCAGGGAGAAAGCAGGGAGCAGAGCCAGCCCTGCTGTCCCCTGGCTGACTCACTGCTGTGACACCCCAGAAGCCCACGGGAAAACTAGGAGCTGGACCTGGGTTTTCTGAGCCACCAGGTAAGGCCATGAGTCACCAAACCAGTTTTCCTCTCAATTCTGCCCTACTTTCCACATGGGAAACGCAGGATTCCTTCATTACACTCTCCTTTATAACTCCCTGCAAGCTCTGAAGGTAGAAGCTACTCTATAAACTGCACTCCAGTACTTTATTTTTTTTTATCTGAACATCTGACAGCAGCCAAAGCAAGGCACAGCCTCTGAAGACTACTGCTGATAGCAAGAGACAGTTAAAAACCCTATTCAGGATGGAAACACCATTTTACACTCCGACATCATCTGACAGCACCTGCAAGGCAGCTCAAGTCTGGGTCTCTTTTTGTCGGCAGAAATGGAGTTTTCAGATCCCACACCTATAAAAGTCTTCCCAGCTACAAGTGTTCCTTTTGAGGATGGAAAAGCATAAAGGAAGCAGCTCCCCTCCCTCCCGGATCCACGGCGTGCATGCACGCTCTACAAATTAATCATGAACTCTGGCTGCTCCTCCCAGGAGGATTTTCCTTTCCATAAAACATGTGATTCTGCTCAGTTTCTGAGCCTGCACTTTGTGTGTCAAACATGGAATAACACCAACTTCCCCACTACCACCAGTGCCCATCCCCAAAATAAAGAAAACAAGGAATAATCTGAGGCATCCATGAAAGCTCTGCCTCCAGCACTCTCCCCAAGTCTTGCCATGGTTGACAAAGCAGATTCAAGGTATCCAAGCCATGGGCAGGGACACCTTCCAATGTCCCAGGGTGTCCATAGCTCCATCCAACCTGGCCTTGGACACTTCCAGGGATGGGGCAGCCACAGCTGCTCTGGGCAGCCTGTGCCAGGCCTCAGCACCCTCACAGCACAGGATTTTTTGGTGACACCTACCCCAAAGCTCCTCTCTGCCAGTGTGAAGCCATTTCCCCTCGTCCTGTCACTCCCTGCTCCTGTAAAAAGTCCCTCTCCCTCTGTCTGGTACCAGAGGGACCATGACCACACACAGTGCTCAATGGGAGGCAGAATCCAGTAAAACAACAGGATATCCATTTTTTTCCCTTCTTTTTTCTGAAATATTTTTCTTCTGCTCTCCAGGAGGCAGCTCCCTCACAGTCAAACGGGGAAAAAGCATCTTGCTCATCAGGCAAACTGCTGACAAAGCATATCTATCATGATCATAAGAGTCAGCACTTCCACAGCAGTGCTCATTCCTAGAGCTTTTTGCAAACACCAACTAATCAGATTAACCTTTTCCAATCAAAGTTACAGCCACAGCTAAGCAGGACCCACCCTGACACAGAAGGGTTCATTTCTCAGCTTGTCAGGAACTCACCCTCTCTCCTGTCCAGTCCAAATGGGGTTTTGCCAGGAATTTACCTGGCCAGTTGCTAAGGAGACTCCCTGGGCACTGTTTGCTCCACAGCTGCAGCTCTGGATTTCAGCAAGATTTGCCTTTTACACTCATCAGAGAAGGAAGATAAACCAGTCTTCACCTGATTTAGACTCTGTCTAAACCTTAAACTTGACTGATTCATAATGAAATGGTGCAATGCCCTCCCTCCTTCACTTCAGCATGGAACTGTAAAATGATCAATCACCACTTTTACCACTTCCATCCCATCATGCCAAACTTTGCTTTCCTGATCAGCTGGAAAAGGTAATCCATAGGTATCCCCAGAGCCCAGTGGAGAGATAAATAAACCCCAACCAGAAGAATATCACAGCAATTCCTTAATTTGTTGTTTGCTGACCCCTCTGTCTAGACTTGCTAAGCACCAATGCTTCAGAACAATGAATAAACCAGGAAATACTACAGCTGCATTTATCTGACAGAGCAATGAACACACACAGGAATTATCTGCTGCACACAGCTTTCTGCAAAAGCATTTCATGAGCATTCATTTATTTGACCTCATAACACACTGAACGTCAGCAAAAAACATTTGACCTTTTAAAAGCAGACCAAAAAAAAAATATTCAGGCGAGATGGTATCAGAGGAACTGCAATTCCTGTTCTCAGGGCTGTGCTGGGAAGGCAAACTCGATCTCTCTGCTTCAGGCAGGGCAGAGAATAAAGATTTGTGTGCCAAGATCTTGGTGGGAAGCCTTGCTAAGAAAATGCCTTGAATAAAAACTTCAGATAAGCTCAGCTATGGCAGCTATAATTTATCAAGACACCACTTTCACACAGTCTGATCACATGTGCATTGTCTACCAAGAGCTCTGTCCTCACCAAAGTCCAGGAGAGGAGGGAAAACCTATAGGAAATGCATTCTGACACCCTACAAGCACAGCCAAAAGCTTGTAAGGACCAATTTCTGTCTTAAATATAACTTTGAAATGTATTCAGTGGCTCCCAGCAATGCAAAACCCAACCTCTTGGATTTTTCATGTCCTAATGACAACTACATTTGAATTAAGAGACAATTACCAGCTAACAGTGCATTTGTTCTGCTGCAGAACAAAGGCACGAGGATGAATTTGGGCTGTGCCTCTGGCTTTCAGAATGATGAGTTCGTGTTCATCAGCAGCACAGGCAGTGGGCATCAGTGGAGTCATTCCACTCACTTTAAAACAGAACAAAAGAAGGTTTGTTCACTTTATCATCGTGCCCAGTACTGTCAGAGAGATGAGTATCTGTCACCAGCAACACCATCCATTATTTTTCTTTTCTCATTCAAGAGAAATTTATCTCTGGGATGGACTCACTCAATTCAATGGAAGAGAAATTCGTGCCTATTAATTAATCCACAAAAAGTCAGAAAGCTGGTTTAGACAAAAGGGAAGGAATTCCAAAGAAAAAACTTCCAACATCATTTATTGTGGGTTATCAGTGAGAGAATCAGCTGAGTGTTCTGCCTGCCTGCACTGGGTGTGTTGGGCTGTCCTGCTTCATCCTGCTGAGCTCTGAGCAGATACCAGCTTCCTGATGGAAAAATCACCGCACACATTTTGCCATTTGGACAAGTTTTTGGTTCAGAATCCACCCTCCACCTGTGGGTGTCCAACACCCACTTTCCACACGAAGCTGTCAGCAATTCAGGAAACACAAAAAAAGGGAGGAAGTCTGTGCCAAGCACTTGCCAGACAAGGCCACTGCGTGTACAAGTCCATATGCCAGAGAACAAAACCATCACACCCAAGCCTAATTTTGAATAAAATCCATTTGCAATGCAGCTGAGATGCAAATGTTCATTGTGGCAGGACAAACAACAGGTTTGTTGGGTCTGAGAGTTTGTTTTAGGGATTATTCAATTTTAAAGATAAACCTTAGCCTGTGAAATACTTATCAGAATACAGCAAATGCTATAGAAAGCTGAAATAATCCAGTTATTTGTAAACCCAACCTTTCTTCCCTGGTGGGTCTCTTTTCATTAACAGAGAAAGAGTTTGAGATGTGCTGATTCCCAGTGCAAGGAAAGCACAAGAGGAATTGGGTTTGGAGAGTTTTCTGTGTCTGAGCTGTGGCAGCCTGGGCTGCTCCAGGCTCTGAGCAGGATTCCAAGAAAATTCTCAAGGTAAGTACAGCCACACACCACGGTTTTCTTGACAAAAACTGCCTTAATATCTCTCAATGCAGCTTGAAGGAGGAAGGCTGGTCTCTAATTGGAGTCTGGGTTTGATGCCCAGTTTTGCTTCGCTGTGGAAGAGAAGTTTTCAGAGTGTCAGGTGTTGGACCCTCAGAGACACTTGGCACTGCTAAAAGAGCATTTTAGACTCTGAGGGTGACAAAATATCCTGGTTTGGGGCAGTTCTGGAGATCCACAGCTCTGGGACAGATGAACCAGATCGTCTGAAGGTGGGATGCACCTTGTGGAAGGTCTGGGAGGAAGGATGAGCATCCCGAATTTAACCAGGGAATGCAAGGGAAAGCCAAGAAAGGAGCTGGAACAGCAGATGGGTGAACACAATGTGCTTCACACCTTCAGCATCAAGTTTCTGAAATGCACCAATTTCAAAGCCTGGCTAAGGTGACACTGCAAAGAGCTCAGCAGCAGCACCACCACTGATCCCTGAGTGTCCTTCTCTAACACCTCAGCTGATCCTCCAAATGCTGCAAGTAGGAAAAGAACGTGAGAAAACATGGAAAACAGCCAGCAGGAACCCTCTGCTCTGACTTCTATCAGCTGCACGGACACAATTACAACACAAATAATAACATTTAACCCCTTTTCCTCCTCTGGCTATCTCCTAGCAAGTGACTTCACCTCTTCCTTCACCGCGAGGAAGCATTTCATGGTTTTTGGGGAAAAGGGGATGGATGGATGGATGGATGGATGGATGGATGGATGGATGGACGAAGGTGACACTGATAAAACAAGCATTCCAGACACCTGCCAGGAAACCACTAGAGGGCATCAGGAAGAGCTGCAGCAGGAGGCAATCCCAGCCTCTCCAGCCGGCCACAGGGAATCCGGGACGGGCAGGATGCCAACCCTGCTGCACCTGCCGTGCTCCACATTCCACAGCCAGCCCGGCAGGAAAAACCCCGGCGTTATCCTGCTCTACAGCTCCCAGCACCAACCCCGCCACAACTGCCAGGCTGATTATATTAATCACCTTTTAAAGGCTGGGGTTTGGTGGCTTTTTTTTCCTCTTTAAGATCATCACTTCATGTCTATCGCAATTCTTCTCATCAAAAATAGACACAGCACCCCCCAATAACTCCCCTGGGATCTCTCTGATGAACAGGCTTCCTATAAAGGACACCTGGGAAGCACAGGAAAATGAGTTGAAACTTAAAAGGAGCAAAGAGCAAATTTTAAAACTCACTTCGGGTTAGAATTTTAAGTCTGTGTAGCTTTGTCACTATAATCCAGTAAAACCACATTAAACTTACTAAAAATAAAGTAATATTAAAACAATTTTAAAAAATGGTTCTTTACATAGTTGATTTAGGTTCTGTCAATTTGGAGATTAAATCAAATTTAAAAGTTTCACTTATTTTAATAACCCACACCAGTGAATTTTCAGGTTCTTAAATGCAAGAAGCAAGTCCAGAAGCAGGAATTCTTGTGTGAATTACAGCACTCAGCCAACTGGAAAGGGAAAGAACAGGTTAAAATATCTCGGTGAAGATGGTGCAGAGGAGCTTTTTTCTGTCTCCTGACTACAGAGAGCAGGAGACAATGAGAATTTTTTTAGTTTCTCTACAGCCTAAGGCTGGGCTTGGACCATTCAGTGTCAGAAGTGCTCACTCATCTCTCCCCACGACTCAAAGCACCATCAGACAGCACTGGGAAGCAGGGAAGGGAAAAAATTCTGGATGTTTGAATCAAAGCCTTTCCTTTACAATTTCATCTCAAAAGGCACGGGACAAACTAGGACAGACATCACCCAGCTTCATAATTTATTACAGAAGGTTTCTTTAAACCTTTTTTTTTATTGAAAGGTATTATTGAAAGATTGTAATTTATTACTTTTTCCAGGCCTGTCTCTGAAACCACACGAGCAGGGACTGCAAGACTCAGCCTCTCCAAGGAATGACTGACACCTCTGGCTGAATTCTCTTCCCACTCTGCCGAGTTGCCTGGCAGCGATATCTTTGCAATGCAGAAGAGCCTGTGCCGCTGATAAGGAGCAGCAGGGCGAGATTACAGCTGCGAGCTGCCCACCTTTAGGTCCCTCCAGCCAAATCCAGGGCCCAATTCCAGCAGAGGCCACTCCAGAGGCACCAAACACAGCAGGAAAAGTCGCCTGGAGGAGCAGCGCGATTCCGAACGAGGCGGCGCTTCCGTCTGCTCCCACCAGCAAATCCCACTCGTGCCACAAATAAAAGCTGCAAGCTGGACTAATTTAACACACAAGTGACTCCATTTCCTCCTCCGCATTTTGCAAAGCCCCAGCAGCCCCAGGAAGGGGTAAGAGTCCTGCAGCTGAATCGGCTGAGCTGCAGCTCCTGGTTTCAGACCCACCCTCGTGCTGGACAAAGCCACACGCTCAAGGTGAAGGTCACATTTAGAGCCCCAGACCAAGGACTTTGCCAGTATCACACAGACACAGCGTTCTACAAAATGAAACAAGACCCTTGCCTTGCTATTCTAGCACCAACCCGAGCTAAAGGCAGCAAGGAAAAGCTCTTCCCATCCAACTGGTCGTTTACTGACAAAATGGAAACGCTTTTCATCAGCCCAACTTCTCATCTTGATTTGCTTTAATTGCAAGACAGTCTGGCTGTCCAAATAAATCTCCTATCATTGCATTTTCTGTGGTGCTCCTCAGATCACTTTATTATCTCCCTCTCTGGCAAACGTAGGTATGACCAGGATTCAATTACCTGGGTCTGCTGGATGGATCATCCGTTTCTCCCTGATAAAGCCAGGGAACGCAGTGAGAACATTTATCTATTGCAAGGATCATTCCAATATCCTCAAAGACATTAAAGAAGAGTCTGCTATAGCTGCCTGTCACGACTCACTACTACAAGTTCCTCGTGCCAAATTCCCAAGTTTTCACCTGCCCACAAACCCCACCTGCTCAGAGGGCTCTTCCCAGGAACATCTTTAATTCGGCCTTGCTCTGCCCAGCAGCTCATCTGTCACAGGGCAGACAGGGACTTTATGTTCCACCCTGGTACATCTGACTCTTTCCTGAGTAAAGCTGAGGAGAAGATGGTGAATTCTGACCCATCTCTGCCAGAAACACTTTTAATGCAACAGTTCCTGCATTAAGAAGGGATAAACTCTGTGGCACTTCAGCCACCACCCTTCTCCCTTCCCCTCAGCAGCACCCTGTGTCAAGGGGGCAAAGTCAGGTGAGGATTTAGAGCTAGACTCTTCACATGACAGATACTTTATAACTGAATCTAGTTTAAGAAGGTCAAGTCAGCTGTTACCTTGCCAGGTTTTGTCATTAGTTCCTCCTGGATATCCTCTCCAGCCTGCCAAGGCAGGTGAACTGACTCACCTCGCACAGTTCTGTGACAGACCTGACACATGTTTGAGCTGGGAGTTCCTGGGATTCTCGTGAAGATTTCTTATTTCCCCACAGTTAATAATTAACCCCATCTTTTTTTTTCTGTTTGTTTGTTTGTTTGTGATGCTGGACAGTCTGTTTTTAGTAACATCTTGCTCCAGCCATATTTCATCAGTGAAACCTCAGAGGTTTCTTCTGGAGCTCTGCGGCCGAGCCGTGCAATGCCCAGGTCACACCACACTACGTTTTGTCCTCGTGGTGCCAATGTGAAACAGGAGAAGTGACACCACTCTGCCTTCCCCCTCAGCAGATCAGAAAGTTCTCTGAAGGGCAAATTCAAAGCATCCTCAGCTTTCAGAACTTTTAGTAGCCTTTGCTCGACTGCAGGAGTTTCGTTCTGTACAAGTCACGACAGAGTGAAAAAAAGAAAAGGAGTCTAAAAGTGATGTATTTTTGTGAGTCAGCAAATCATCCCACATTTTAACATTCTCCACCAACACCTGGGCAAGTGTAAAAAACCAATCTCTAGGTGGACCTGTCAGTGAGGAGACCGGAAGGCAGCTCTGCCAGGCTGCATTCCCAAAACTTCCAGTGACTCACAGTGCCTGGCACTATCATTTGTTAAAGCAAGAGTGAAGCAGGGATAATAGCTATTTACTAAAAACAGAGGAGCGTGATTAGCTTTAATTAGCATTGTCAAGTGACTTGAGATTGTCAGGTACAAGATGTGGGAGAACTAAGTCTCATTAATTATGTTATTTCCTGCAGCCTTAAGTGGCTTGGCCAGTCCAGTGACGCTTCCGGAGACGGAGCTGCTCCCGATGGCCAACACATCCCACATCAGAGGGTGGAAACACTCCCAGGCGGGCCTGGGAGATGTGGCTGTCCAGTAAAGGGTAGCAGAGAAAGAGGAAAATCAAGAGAAATCAGCTTGTGTGCTGCAGGACAGCCACAGACCCTGACATACGGGGACAAAAAGGCAAAATGACATGGCAAAAACCAGACTCGGAGATAATTAACTGCCAATATTCAGGGAGATAAGGACCAGGAACCAATGGGGGCTACAGGGAACATGATTCAGGCCCAGGGCACAGCACTCCTGGAAAACTGTCTTTTTATGCCCCCCAAAAAGACAAACTATAGGAAATCCACATTCTCAACCAGCATCACACGACCAACAGACACTGATTTACCAGCTACAGATCTGTACGGAAGAAATGAAAAATCTTTGAGTCAGAATAATCCCTCTCTTCCATGGACTCCCCTTGGCTTCTGGAAGGAAAAGGAAACCTGTCCTTAGTCGTTAAGTTACTGTGATTGGATCTAAAAGACAAGACCTGCAAACAAACAGGCTCAGAAAAGAGGGAACATCCTGAAGGACCAACTTACAGGTCTCTGTCAAGGAGGGGAAAAAGGCAGCCGTGTATCCTGGTTTCCAAGCAATAAATACACTCTGCTACATCTTGGACATCCTGATCAGCTTCAAAACAGCCCAGAGAACTGAACTCTCCATTTCCCCATTCCTGACTCCACTCTACGATCCCTCTGCTTCAGCACCCCAGAGCTGACCTCTAATGAAGACTCTGCTTAAGCTCAAGCAAACAAAGCTCTGCCAATTAATGACCAAAGCCCAATGAAAGCCTGGCTTTATTGGTGTCTCTTCTTCCACACACACATGGTCAAAGGCAAGGCCGTGATGTAAGAACAAGAAATGAATGTTTTTTTACTCCTCTGCAATCCCTGCAATGCTTTTGTAGTACCACACCAGATGAAGGAGGTCCCACTTTCTAAACTGCCAGCCAGGACCTACACCAGAGTGACCAGTTCCTTAATTAAATTCTCTCTCAGCAACAGGTATTCAATCCATGAGTCAAGGAGCCTTTGAGGGAATGTGGATTTACAGGTAGGGATGATGCCCTCTTCAACACAACCCTGACTCAACTGCACACACCAAGCAGCAAGGAAAGGAGATAATTTATTCAGAATCTATGAATCCAGGGGACACGAGGGAGCTCCAGGACCAACACAGTTTTACCAGTTATTCCAATCCTGGCACTGGGAAAGAGACACCTGCAAAGAAAACTAAAATAATAAATAAATAAGAGAAGCACTTGACATCTCCATCAGATGAAAGCAACGTCTCTGCCCTCCCAACAGCATTCCCAACCTCAGCTTCAAAGTGCAGCCCTCGCTTTTACACGGGCTTTCAGCAGGCAACAAGAACCAGGGATCCAGGGAGAAAAGGAGAACATCCCAATTCCCTGTTCCAGCACGGCCGTTACACAGCAAACAATGTTTACAAGGAACCAGAGGCGTGGATCCAACACGATGGGATCTCGAACAAAATCAGTGGGAGTGCTCTGCGAGGATGAAGTCACAAAACACATCCTTTCCAGGCAGAATCCTCTCACGGATTACAAGGCAAGCTCCCTCAGTATCTGCTTGTTTACAACCCTCACTCGGCACAGGCCTCCCTGCGCTGCCCAGCTTTAAGTAACCGTAAACGCATTACGAAAAATCTTTATCTGGAGCAGGGAGCAGGCGCTGGGGAAGGCAGGGGCAGGAAGGCAGTGCAGGAAGGCAGGTGCCGTGCTCTGTCCCGCCCTTGCCCAGCTGCATGCGAGGAACACTGGTCTGACAGGCCTTCCTCTGGCTGTTTTCTAAGACAGAAGAACGTGAGGACAGAGCCTCTCCAATAAATCGCAGGGTAAGGGGGCAAGGATTCCACTCCTTTCTTTCCTACCCTGTTAAAATCACGTTTTAAAGCGGAGCATTTCAAATCATCTTGGCTTCAAAAACCAGCATTAAAACCTGAAGCTATGGACCCATGGCTACTCCTGTCACCTCGAACTTCTCCGGCTTTTCTGGCTCAAACCCAGAAGTTTCTATGGAGATGCAGAACCCCGCTACCACTTCACCCTCAGCCCCGGCCCTCGGCGGAGCTCTGCAGAAGAGGAAGCTGCTACACCCTTATCAGAGGCGACAGCAACAACACAGAGCAGCTGAGCGACCCCGCGCCCGGTTTCGGTGCTCCGTGAGCCAGAACCGCCCCGGGAGGGGCATCCCGCAATCCCCGTGCCCCCCCGGGCACGACGGCAGCGCTGTAGCAGAGCCACAGCTGGGCATGGCCCGGGCTCCAGGGACTCGCAGCGCTGCCGGCAAACGGAGCTGCTGCCCCGGAGCCCCGGGGGAAGATGCGGGACACCTCGCCCGAGCCCCCCGCACGCCCTGTGCCACCTGCGGGGCCAGGGTTCATGGTGCGTTCATCGCCACAGCGAGACGGGTGCCGAGGAAGGACCATCTCTGCTCCTCCTCGTCCTCCGCCGGCGTTGCCGATCCCCGGGTCGGTGGCCCCGAACCCCCCCGGGCCGGACCTGTTGCCCCCCGCCTCCATCCCCTCGCCCGGCCGCGCACACAAAGGCCGCCGCTCGCCCAGCCCGGCTCCCCCACCGCCAGCACCGNGGAGCGCGGCTCGCGCGGCCGCACAACAAACACGGCGCGGCCTCTTAAAGGGGCCGCGCCCGCCCGCGGGGGATGCGCGCAGGCTGCGCGGGGGCTGCGCGGCCCCGGGGTGCCGGCGTTCAGGAATGTGGCGCAGGGAAGGGGGCGGCTGCGGTCGCTTTCCCATGGTTGTGAGTTATTTCCGTCTTTCCCCGCGCAGGTAATTAGTATATGTTAATGAACGGCGGTAATTAGCGGTGTCTGGTGCGCGGGGTGCGGGAGCAGCGGCAGAGCACAGACACAAAATCCACCAATATTAACCCCAAAATCCACCAGTGCTAACCCCAAAAATTCACTAATATTAACACCTAAAAATCCACCACTATTAACACCCATTATCCACCAATATTAACCCCAAAATCCAAAATACTAACCTCAAAAATCCACCAATAGTAACACCTCAATTCCACCAATATTAACCCCAAAATCCACCAATACTAACCCCAAAAATCCACCAATACTAACACCTCAATTCCACCAATATTAACCCCAAAATCCAAAATACTAACCTCAAAAATCCACCAATAGTAACACCTCAATTCCACCAATATTAACCCCCAAAATGCACCAATATTAACCTCAAAATTCACCAANCCACCAATATTAACCCCCAAAATGCACCAATATTAACCTCAAAATGCACCAATATTAACACCCAATATCCACCAGTGCTAACCCCAAAATCCACCCGTGCTAACCCCAAAATCCACCCCTACTAACCCCAAAATCCATCAATCTTAACCCCCCCAAATCCACCAGTAGTAACCCAGCTTCTCCACAGGGCTAACTGCAAAAATGAGGATATTCCATATTTCTCCTGGAAATCTCCATCCCAGCCGTTGCCATGAATTTTTCCAGCAGGGATCTTGGCAGTTTTGCACCCCAACAGCTGCAGACGTGCTCACGCACACAACAAACCCCAATTAAATCCCATGCCCTCCTGTAATTAAGCCACGAGCACCCAGCAGCTCAGGACGAGGTAATTTGAAGGCTTCTCCCTGCACGTTTTTAGTCCCTAATAATAATAATTCAGTGTATAAAGCACAGGTTTAATAATCCCAGAATGGTTTGGGATGGAAGGGACTTTAAAGTCCATCCCATTCCACCCCTGCCCTGAGCAGGGACACTTCCCACTATCCCAGGCTGCTCCAACCTCACCTTGGACACTTCCAGGGATGGGGTTTTTAATTAATATTTTCTATCTGTCCAAGGATTAAAGTTCCACATCTTCAGGGCTGAAAATATATTTGCTTTATGGGATTATTCCTGTTCTAACGCTCTCCTGCTTAAGCAAATTCTTAATCGTATTTTACTGCGGAATTCCTTAACTGGTAATTCCTGGTAACTCTAAGAGCAATGTTCTGGTTCAAATATTAAATATATGGACTAATAAGGCAGTATTTCTATTGATTGTGATAATCTTTGTGGGTAAAATAACATTCCACCCTGTGCTATAAATGATTTTCCTTCCTCACAAGCCAACCCCACCCCTCTGATCACATTACTGAGCCAGCTGCCAGCCGGTTGAGGAATTCCACAACCAGATTTTCAATGCTAAATGCCATTTTTTCTCACCCCCTGTACACCCGTGGTATGATTCAAACAAAGATTCAAGCACCAGGGTAGTTAGCAGCCATTAAATACACCCAATAAAGAGGAAATTTGCTGTGTTATCTCCAGACAGCTGCAGCTTACTTTAAGCTTCTTCTTTCCTTAGATAACCTCCTGCCTTCCCCCAGCCAGCAGCAAAGAGCAAACACCAGATTTTCAGCCCCTCTCCCCGGTGCTCAAAGCTCTGTATTTAACAGATCTAGACGAGGTTATCAGCAGGAAGTGGTGACAGAATTTGCTTGAAGTTTAAATCACCCAGAAACCACAAGAAACCAGCAGCAAAACAAATTTACATCATCAAGAGGCCGCTGCACAGAAGGGAAATTAATTTTTTTCCCCCCACCTGTGCAGCAGGATTTTCAGTTTGCTAATAAAAATACATTATTATTTACAAGGTGAACATCAACATTATTTATATACAAAGGTTTCTATTGTAATAAGCTTGATTTAGGGTGGTGATTAATTTGAATTATATTGCTTTAAGTTCAGCATCACCATGGGAATCTAGGGGCTCACACAACTTCGAGGTTGTAGAAAAATATCACCCCAAAAAAGCCAAAATTTCTTCTTTATGTTCTAACCCCTATGCCTTACAAAAATCAGAAGGTTTTTAGGGGTAACAGTGTTTTATCAGCAGCATTTAACTCCCTTTTGCAAAATAAAACACTGGTTGAGTTAAATGCTACTTATTAAAGTTTTAAATCCCATTTTCACATTTGATTTTTGAGTTACAGAGTTTGGTTGCAAACTTTGCAAGCACAGCTTGAGCAGCACCATGAAAACTTTTACTGGGCTAAGCTTTGGGGAAATCTATTAATTATTTTTTTTAAATATGAATTTTGGCTCTACAATATTTGACAACTTTCAACTGAACAGCCAAACAGGATTTTTAATTCCACTGTTTGCAAACACTCATTTTTGGAGCCTGAGGAGCACAGCTACTGTTTTTCCCTGCTCAGTGTCTGGTATCAGTTGAAACCTTAATTATCATTTAAATAAGAAAAGCTCAACTGATGAAGCATCATCGCCTGGGGGAAACTTTTGCCATGGCAATGGTAGGAGGGGAGAAAATACCAGATCACCCACTGAGGTATTGCCTCAACATCTTGGGAATTAAGTGTGTTTGAATCTGATAAAAATCTCAGTTTCTTGGCATTCCCCAATTTTATTTGCAGCACGTGTTAAGGGCCTTGTAATCAAGATACCTCTTCTGCTATTGCCTTTTTTCACTATTTGTAAAATGGGAATACTTTAAATTTTTAGAAACATGAGGAAGCATCCTCCAGGTGTTTCCATCATTAACAGAAGCAGGTTTTTTTCTCCCAATTTCACTAATTTTGGCCCAACAAAAACCCATCCAGCATCTCCCAGTGCTTCATCCTGCCCCAAAAATCACCAAGCCATGATTGTGCAGCTGTAAACCACCACCTACAGCTGATCCCTCGTTTTCCTTTCCACAGCAACATCCTAGATTTTGGAATTAGGAACTCCTCCTTCCACCAATCCAGCTTAACAACCGATGGCAAAACTCAGGATGTGGGACAGAAGGAGCAGCTCGTTTTAACGCAGCTCTGCACTGCGGGTTCCCCATCCCGGGAATCGCTGTGCGGATGACGGATCCTGCTGGAAATCCATCGGGAATGCGCGGGCTGTGGCGGCCTCCCGCGGCAGGAGGGAGCAGGGAACCGGGCATTCGGATTTATTTCCTACCAAAATCCATCCCTTCTCCACGGACTCGGCCAATTCCAGCGGCAAACCAACGGGAAAAAAAAGTATATCCTGAAAATTCCTTAAAATGCCTACACCTCGAGCCGTCTTGCTTTGGGTAAATGAATTGTGAAGTTGTTCTGAATATTCTGGTTGAGCTGCAGATTTATGCCAGGTGACAGCACCTGGAGTGGTCACAGATAAATATTTTCCGTGTTAAAAGACTCTTTAATGCCCCCCAATTCCCTGTTCTGGCTTCCCAAACATTTAGGATGTGTTTTAAGAAATCAACCAGCATCCAGAGCCATCTGGAGAATCCTCTCATCAGCCTGGTAAAATCATTTAAAAGTTACTAAATATTGTAACATACAAACCCCCACTTCACCTCTCTTACCTAAATATGAACCCTCAAGGCTTTAAAATTACACTTGACCTTAAAACCTAATATTTAATGTAATTTCATGGCAATCCAGTAGGAAAGCTGGAAGTTTACCTCTAGGACTAGAGGAAATGTTGTCCTGCTGATCATCAGAAAGGACAGAAACTTGCTGCAAGTGGAATTCCTGTGAATATAAACTCAAACCAACTTCACTGTCATTACAAAGTAACTCTCAAAAATTAGGTTTTTAGGGAAAGAAGTCACAACTAACAAGCATTCAGGTTTAGATCTTTTATGAGCAAAGATGTTTTAATGTGCCACATTTCAAAAGCATCCAATCTTTCTTCACGTGAAAAGAAAAATCACTTCATAGCTTTGGAGCTAGAGAGGTCCACGAGACTTTCTGCAAATTAAAAGTGCATGAAATACATGCATCATCCTTCATACATAAAACAGTTTGCAACAGGGTTGAGAACACAGTGTTAAAACAATATTTAAGAGTTAAAAGTACCTGAAAAGAATCTCTCCTCAGAGAGAGAGATTAACTGAACATCCTCCTGGACAGTTGTGCAAGTTCCCAACAACAGCTTTTCTGTACAAGTGGTTTAAAAAAAAAAATCACACAGCGAGTTCTGGAATATTCAAAACAAGGATTTGATACAACAAATGTTTTACAGTTACCCCAATTCCATGTTATTTTGTTACAAACAGTTATCATGGCCTAAGCCCTGTGCACTGGTGCTGGGATTCATCCGTGCAACATTATCTGGCTCATGAGATCAAACTTGAGCTAAAAGCCCAGACAGGTGAATGAATAAATCCAGCAGCTTTTCCAGCACTGGACCCTTTCCCTCCCAGTCAAATTTCAGGCATTGAGCAGCAGATTTATCCAAGAGAGGTCAATGTATAAACAGCACAGCCAGAAGCTCCATCAGATGTAAGAACACTGGTGGTCTGACAAAATGTGGTTGAAAAATGTGCTGAGAATTTTTAGAAGGCAGAAATTTCCATCTCTACTACTAGAGAGGGAATAAAAATATTAAAATTAAATATAAACCACTGTCATTTCAGTACCTGTGTTTTGTCATTCAATATAGAATAATGGAAAACTATTTATTGAGTGATGAGGAAAACTTGAGACAAGGTAAGTCAGAGATCAGAACTGGTATTTTAAAACTTAGTTCTTCCAACCTAAACGAAAAAGTTTTAATATGCTTTTGATAGTATTCTCTAAAACCAGAATTATATTTGCATCTTAATATCGGTGCATGTGTCAGAAATTCAATAGCAATAAAATTGAATTTAAAAAACCCACATTGCATAAAAACTATCTGGAGCTACAAACTGGTAATAACTCAGGATTAGGACAGAATGGTGGAATTTTTTAATTTACTTACTAAGCTGCATGTGGAACATCTTCTATAACTATTCTGTGGCTTCTAAAAAGCAGGCAGAGCTGTGACTTGACTGATTATTAGCACTTATGTGACCAGACAGCACTGGTCTGAAAGGGAACCAGAAAGCTTAGTACCTAATAAATAATTTCATCCTTTTCCCCCCCATGAACAGTTAGGAAGTTACATTTTCCTCTCTTCCATTCAATAAGCAACAGGGCTGATTAAATTAGGAGGAAATTGAATCTGCAGTCATCTTCACCAGGCAGATATTCAAAAGGACAACATTAACTCATCTGCCCCCATCACCACATGTTCACTTGAATCCTAAATGCAGCAGTTTTTTTCCATTTCATCCAGGCGTATTCCTCAGAAAGGAACTGTGGTACAGAAACAAACACACTCCATGCAGATGGATTTGATATTTTCACAGCCTCCTGACAGGCAGTGGAACAGCAGAGATGCTCCACAATCATAAATATGGCACAGCAGCCAGGGGGTGCAACAAGAACCCTCCCAAATCTGAGCTACCAAGGGGAAAAAAATGACTTAAAAATCAGTTTTTAGCACAGTGAGTGCACCTTGCAGTAAACCCACATCTGGCTACTGTGTTTAATATTAAGATCTAAAATTTTCACACGAAGTTCCTTCAAGAAACAGACACTGCTGGAGCCAAACTCTTGTTTAGAGGGAGCATCTGATGGTTCAGTGACTGAGCTCTATACATTGGGTGTAATTAAGCCACAGTAATCAGACTCCTCCTGAACCCCCAGCCATGACACGAGCACACCAAGGCACACGGGCACTGCAGGCTCCAACCTGTCTGACACATGGAGAACTCCTGCTCACAAGGACACAACAGCATGGGAAGCTTCTGGAAACACCTGCCTGCCTAACCCCATTCCACCATGCTTGGGGTTTCCTGGCTTTGGCCAATTATTTCCACGTCCACACACATAAACTTAATGAATACTGAATGTATTTTTGTGGAGAGAAAAGACTGAAGTCTACACACATTCTAGACTGACACTTCCTCCCTGTATAAATACACATATAAATCTGCTTTGGGTGAATTCATTTAAGAGGAACATTGTCATTTGTCCCTGAAACTCCTGACCAAACTTAAGCCTTCTTTGGTCCCTCACCCCAAAAACAACTTCCTGTTCATCAAGAACCACAAATGAGCAAAAGACTTTTAGGACGTTGTGAAAAGGCTATTTCAAAGTGAGTGTAATCTGTAACAAGTGCAATTTTCCATCCTGGAAATCCAGCTGCTGCCATGCCAAGGTGGCCTGACACTGGAACTCAGAACAGGACCCAGATCCTGATTTAAATCCTGTGTTTAGACCTGGACCAACAAATTAGTGTTGACATCACCTCAGAGAGGGTCTAAATCCAGTTCCAACTCAAGTTCAACATTCTTGTCAGTGAGAATAATGGAATAAATCTATACTGAGTTAATTTTGGCTAAAAAGTGACCTCCTTCACTGAGTACACTTCACTACTTGGCCAGCCACAGAATCTGCTTTGCTATTTTTCCTGTGCCTGTTTTTCTTATTTTTCTTTTTCTCTAGAAGTTATCTGAAATCTAAAAGCAACACAAGAAATGCAAACACACAGGCTACACTTTCAGAAATTCTTCAGTTTCTGCTCACTAGAATATAACTGGAATAACTGACATGTCTTGACAGCTGCTTAGGAACACTTGTGACAGGTAAGATAATGCTTATTATCTACAGGTACTTTATCAGGCAACTCTCTTCCTAATCATCACCATTTGTGAAGTGTGCTGTTGCTAAATGAGCTATTTACAAATGTAAACTATGTCATTGAAGTTTTAAAATAAATAGACAACCTTTACATTAGGTAGTGACTTGACAACAAGGTAACAGATCATCAATTACGTCTTTCCAACCAAAACGATCCGTGCATGCTGCCCCCAATTATCTTTTTAATGAGGAAAATCCTTGGCTCACAATCTGTTCTGGAAGGACTTTCTCAGTTTTCTTCCTTTATGCTGGGTAATGATGTAAGAACTCCTTCAGTTTTGTTGGATAGTCTGTCATCACTCCAGTAGCTCCAAGATCAAACGCTCTCTTGTATTCCTGTTCTTCATTCAGTACCCAAATGTACACCTACGAAATGGGATAAAAGAACCAAGTTATTACAGGAAATAAATCTTTTTGAAAGGTGACTTTTGACCTAAATTGTTTCATCTGAGAGAGATGTTGGTGCACATTTAAAATGAGAAATGATTACATTGTGATGCTGCATTTTCCCCCCTCACCCTCCAAAAGGGACTTTTTTTAGTGGTAACTCCAACTCCACTACCTGAGATCTCAGATCCTTCTAAAAGTCAAAATGTTATCTTGTGAAAACCCCACATCAGATAACCAGTTTTGCAGATTTTATAGGCTTAAGTTTGAAGTGGGAAAAAAACCCCCTTAAACTTAAAGGGATTTAAATGAAAAACCCTTTTTTCCAAGCATACAAATCTTCCTTTGCAACCACAGCACTGCAAATACAACAGCAGCAGCTTTTGCTTAGGAACTAAACAGCAACTCACGGTCCCAGAAACACAAAAGAACTTTCTGTGGGGGAACAGGAACCTGTTTTAAGGCTGGGTTTGAATTCTTACTTTAGCTTTACCCCACTGTACCTGGATGCCCCGAGCTGTGAGGTGGTCAAACAGTGCCTTCCTCATCAGCAGCCTGGGGAAGGAGAGGGAGATTAATTAACAACTTCAAGTATACCTGGAATTTTCAGTGTCTGTTGATGTCCTGCAGTGAAGTTCCCACACAGTGTGTGGAGTTTTCCACAAGAGAAAGCCAATTCTAGGAAACTTCCAGTTCAAGCAACTCAAGTATCAGCTCTGCTGAAGATCAAATCCAGCAGAGAAATCCTTCATCCTGCAGGAACCTTATCCCACGGCTGATGAACCAACCACTCTGCTTTCAGGAGAGATTTAATCCTTCCCACCAAAAGACATGAAAACGTCCTGGCCACTGGGGAAATTAAACTAACAGATGTCGGAGCCAGGAGACACTGCAGTCACTGAAAACCTGTGACTAAACCCCCTCTGAAGCACAGATATTCTTAAAATGCAAAGTGTTCCTCGTAAGGCAGACAGTGTCTCTCCTCTGACAACATTATGAAACAGTCCCATCCATGAAATCTGCATTCTGCATCTAATTGCGTGTTAATTAGCTGAGCACACTTAAGGACAGAAGCTTAACAGACACAATTGGAATTATTCCCACTGTTACTGCACCTTAGGAAGCTTCAGTGTATGGAAAATAAAAGCATAAAGCACACCTACATCTGAGTTGAATCTGATTTATCCTGCACTGACAAAAAGCTGGAAGAAGCTGAAAAAAATATAATGCATAGATACAGCAAGAGCTAATCTTAGTCGCTTGAGTCAACTGTTAATATAAAGGCAAAATATAAATAAAAATTTAATCAGATGAAAATCTTACGTGTCAGCCAGCCAGATAATAAATTTCTGGCTTCTTGACATCTTCTGTGGTTCTTTCAGCCTGTTGAGGAAGAGGAGACCAAAAATTACCAGAGCACAGATTAAAATCTTAGTTGAGATGTTCCTGCAAAAGGAACATAAAGAATTAATCTTGCTCAAATTAGAGCAGTAATTTCACTGCTCAAGACAGCGACTGAGAATTGCGTTATACAAGAGAAATGAGCTACATTTAAGAGAAGCAGCAGAGATGAGAATTCTGCAGCATTTTGAGTGAAGAATGAGAAAGATTGTGAAATCTCATATCCAGCCTATTGCTGACTTGTCTCTTGGCCCTATCAGACTAATTTGTTCTCAAGAAAAGAGGAGAAAAGAGCAAGGATTAGCTGGAAGTACAGAACTGCTGCGTATTACTGTGCACAGAACTATCTCAGGAATATCCCAAAGTGCCTAAACCAACAGAAAAGTAACCTCAGCCCAAAAAAGCAGTGCTCAGGGAGGCATCAGGGTTCACCTGCTTTGCACTGGTGCCAGTGCAGCACCCCCTGATGGGCTGAAACTCACTTGAGGATGATGGAAGGCATGGGAATCTCAAAGAATTCCTCCTTGAAGGGAATGAATGGCAGCAGACCAGTGTAGAACAGGCCAAGGAGCAGGAGGACACGCTGGGCACAGAAGATGATGGGAATGTCAGAGTTCTGCAGGAAGCAGGGAAGGAAGATTCTCAGTTATCTTGGTAGGTTTTGAGTCTGCTGCAATTAAATTGACTCATCAATGCACGTCTCAAAGTTCAGCACTCACACCCAAGATTAAGCTGCCTTATATGAATAAATCTAACTGCTGTTCAGGCAGCAAATGGGGTGTTGTCCTGCACAGATAATTTGAAACAATCAACTAGACAGAACTATCAACAAGATGAATTTCACTCAGGTGCGTAACTCCCTTGGACCAAGCACAATTTAAATTTAATTCTAAACTGTAAAATTCCTCAGCACAAAAATGAGGAGAATTATAGCTGTGAAACAGCAGCTTTATGCTGATGCAACTGTGTCCACTAGTGGCCACATCCATTATTTTCATGCAAAGAAACAGACAATAAGCAATCCTTGGAAAAATTGCTTTTTATCAGATGACTGATGTGCAAAACGGGCACTAAGAACTCCTGGCATAAAATTTCAATGCCCTATATTTCATAAAACGAGAATAAAACGTGACTAAGCTTAATTCCTCAAGTATTTTATGGCAGGGTAGAGGAGTGTTAACTGTGCTTGTCTTATTTTAGCAGTACAGCAAGCAGAACACAATCTGAGCACAGAATTTCTCCCCAGAGGCAGGAGCCTGGCCTAGCTGGTTAAATCTTGACTTGCAGGGTGCTTCTCTGTAGGCTGTCAGCACACAGTAACAGAGCTTAGCTGGACTCAGCCTTACCTCCTTGAAACACTTGGATACAATCTCATAATTGACATTCCCCCACACGGTCAGGTGCTCCCTCTTGTACTGACTCACCAGCTCTGAGACCTGCAGCACAGAAAGCACAACTCTCACATGGGGTCACTGGAAATGAAGTGCAGCATTATTTAACTGAAACTCTGCTTGCTTTGGAAATCACTGTAGGAAAGAGCTCTCTGCTGTCTCCCCTCATAAGGTGGTTGTGGTGCTTTGATGGGAAATAAACAGGTGCTCAGGACAACAGATCATACCTACAAAAAACCCTAAAGAGTTCAAGAAACCTAAATGACAAAATAGTATTTGCTGGAAAGATTTCCTTCTGTTATCTACACAATAACATCATGTTTTTATGCTGCTTTGGGGAGCAACAGTCCCAAAGAAGACCCTTCCCAAGAAGTACAAACCAAACACGTCTCCAGCAGTGCTGGAGCAATTTCTCACCCAGATGAAGGGTCCTAAAGAGCTTTCACTGAGTATCTTGCACAAGATCCCTCCTCTGTCTCCTGTATTACCTCACACAGGGAGCAGGACCCAACATGTGAAGGGTGAAGCAGTCCAAGAACTCAGATCTTGGTATCACAGACTGCCACAACTCCAGAAAACGTTTGGAATATCAGCATCGTTCCACTGCCTTCACTCTCAGCTCAGCAGAGATTCTCATGTACCTTTCTGATCAACACGTTGTTGTTCATTTTGATGTCAATGTTGACAGGAGTTTCTGGGAATGCCTCAAACACCTCTTGCAGGAGTGGGATACGATTGTCCTTCCCCTCACACTGACATTCTGGGGAAACAAGAAACTTGTCACTGCTGTGGCCACTCTTAACATACCATAGATAAAACCAGAAATGTCAGAGCGCTCATTCCCTTAAAACTTTATAAAAAGTACAAAGTTCCAAGGATAATCACGTTTTTAAACAAAAAATTGCTTCATTCAGCTGTAATTAACTATGACAAGCTCATTTCCATGATGAAAATGCCCTGAGCATGTTGCACATTCAGGTTTTAACTTCATGAAATTCACTCATTATTTAGCAACAGTAGGAGTGCAGGCAATGTTAAATTCCTGAAATAGCAAGCACGGGCTCAGTTACCACACACCAAATGCAACAAGATTAATGTGAAAAAGACCAAATGAGAACAAAATTTCCTTCTGAACCCTAAGTCATACCTACAGTAACTACTGTTACTAGTTTTCACAGCCAGGATTATGATTTTCTTTTGAAACTTCTTTTATCTTGATATTGAGAGAAGCAAATGCACTTTTCTACTCCCTTTGCCAAAGCAGGAAACTGCCACACTACAAAATGGAAAACTGAAACAGCAAGAGACAAACATCTCACCCTTCTGAAATGTGACATCCAACTTGCAGAGATAGGGTGGAAGTTCCTTAAAAATAAAGAGAAATGGAACATCAATTCAAATGTAGGAATATAATAATGACCCTCCTCCAAAAAGACCAAAAAAATAGTAATTCATAAACCACTTATCTTTAAAATCTTCTCACCCAAAAAACTGATTTAGTAGCACCACTTTCAGTATTAATTGAACTACCTGGCATTCTTAGATTTGTGTCACCTGTAGCTGAATAAGGAAAATATTTACAGATGCCTGAGAATTCTGAAAATTCAAGGCAGAGAGGATTCACCTCCCAGTTTCCCCATTAAAAAGCTGGTCACAGCAGGAAGAGCTTGTTGATCAATCTTCCTCTGCCATCAGTGTGGCAAAACATCCCAGCTCCAGAGCTGTTCACTCAGCCTGATACTGGAGGAGTAAATCACCCTCTGGAATGTGCCAGGTTTCATCCTCTGACTGCACAGGGAGTTTAGTGAACTTTGGGGGTGGTTTGTTTGGTTTTTTTATGAAGATGAATCCTCCCCTTTGGTTTTGGGCACCAGGCACACACAGACACGCACACAGCCCCCTGCCCACCTCACAAATTCATTTTTCAACACCCCCCAGTCCATCTTCTCCTCAACTCACCGAGTATTTGAGGTCAGATATGTTGACATCAACCCCCGTAGATCTCTTCAGGTTCTCGTCATGGGACACAACCACTTGCTCATCTTTTGTCAGGTGACAATCCAGCTCCAACATGTCTGTCCCCAAATTAACCGCGCTGCAAGGAAAGTCTGCCTTGAACCACTCGAGTGCTTTGTGCAGCTCCAAACCAACACATTCCATAAACCAATCCCACTGGAAGGGCTCTGGATGCTTTATGGTGCAAGGAATCCTCACAGTCCTGCTGCAGAGCAAGCAGCAAACAGGAATCCTCACACTCCCTGCTGCAGTGGGAAGCTGATGCAAGAATAAACAAGGTCTCATGAAGCAGAGATGGGATTTTTGGCTCTGTTTCCCATAGGAATCAGGAAGCTCACCTGTGGATTGCAGCCTGCCACCCCAGGATTGAGAAAGCTGCTCCTAAAGGATTCATTCAGGGTTTGGAGTGAGGTGTTTATGAGCAGCACATCTGCCCACTGGAGGAAGTGAGGTTTTGAAAAATGTAATTGAATTTGTGGTAAGAAACAACAAACGACAGCATGTGAAAGCTGCTTTTTTAAAATTTGATTTACATTAATCAGGAAGGGATGGATCAGGAAATTAGCAGTGGGACTTTCAGGCTTTTGGCTTTTCTTGGGGGGTAGCAAAACAACCTTAAACTATTATTTTAATGAAAAAGTTTTAATTTAAATTTAAAAGGAAACGAACCACTAAACATCCAGTCATATTTTTCAAAACAGAATAGCTATTCCTGCTCCAACCCACTGCTTTGAAAAGCTCTAATGCAACCCCACATCCATTCCATAGTAGTTTAGCTTATTGAAGGAGTATGGAAAGCAGAAAGTAATAATGATGTTGATGAAAAGTAAGTGCAAGAAACCTCAGAGCAGGACAAAAAAAAGCTTTACTGCAATGAGAAGTGAATTGCTCATTTAACCAGGGAAGAGCTATCATTCTAGCAGACAGATAAAAATCTGAACTCTTCCTTCAAAACCTTTTTATCCACCTCTGAGCAAACCTACACCACCTGTGAGTTGTGCCTGAGACCCAAAGCTCTGTAAATTCAGTAACAGCCTTTTCCTTATGGGCTTTATTGGCTGCTGAACACAGGCCAGGAACACCCACAAATGCAGGAACAAACAAACAAAAAAAAATCAGAACATACTGCCCAAAGTGTTTAACACAATTTCTGGTCCAGCTGGGATAATGATCAAGGAGGGTTGTCAAATTAAAGCCAATTTGTGAACGGTTTTCCAGTGCTGCTAATTAAGAATTAGGAGAGGAACAAAATCCTGTTACATATGGAAGAATCACAGGCTGTTCTGGGTGATTTTTTCCTCCTGAGGGAGAGCAACTCCAAATCTGCTGCAGGAGATTTGCCAAATTCGTAGATGTTCCCATGTTTTATCATTTCACCAGCAGATTTTATTAGCAGTATTTCTTGCTTAAGAAAGTCAGGGCTGACACTGCATGGAGAGGGGAGAACAACAACTTTCCTTGTTAACAAATTTGAGACTTTGCCAGGCCCTTACGAGCAGCTCACTGCTAAAAAAGCTTCCTCAAGTGCTGAGCTTTCCCAGCTGGAAACCAGTTTGTTCTGTCAAATTCACACTGCTCCAGAGAAGGCTCCAGATTCAGAACATCATCATGGATTCAGATCCAACTGCTCCAGAACTCAAGCTGTGAGGCAGGCTCACATTTGCAAATTAGAATTAGAGTGCCCTTGCTTAAAATCTGTTATTTTATAATCTAAAACCACCACAGAAGCATTTAAATATGGTAGAACAAGATTACAGCCCCCCCATCTATTATGCATTTTACCCAATTAAACAAAAGTAAAAAAAAATTGTCTTTGGTATAAAAAAGCTTTTAATTTCCTTCCAGAATATTTGTAAATTTAGCAGCATAGAAACTGAAATTGCCAGTAAAGACCTCCTCCCCCCCAAATACACATTCTCTTCTGGATTCAACTACAACAACAGCCAAATGTTCCTGCTTGTGCAAACCTGCAGGAACAGCTCCTGCAGACACACCCTGTCTGCCTTCACCCAGAATCTGATGGATTATAAATTGATCAGCTCACATCAGCTGTTTGAGCCAATCCTGATCATTTTTCACCATCCAGATCACTGATTTTCTACCCCATTCCTTTTGCTACGTTACTTGTGAAGATGGGAATGAGCAAATGGGAAGGACAAAGCCTTTACCCCATTCCAGAAGGAGCCAGAAGAGTTTCCACTCCTAACAGGAGGTAGCTGCTCTTACTCAGCTGAACTTGGCTATTGGCAGCTGTGGTGGGTTCAAAAACTGGACCTCAATGCATTTGTTCCACCACAGCTGTAAAATAATTAAAATGGGCAGTCAGAAAAACACGATCACAAAATGTATTACCCCTAGCACAGTCTTAAAGTATTACTGATTATTTGTGGGAATAAAATAAAAACAGGTTATGGTGTAACCTCCTTTGCAAGAGCCCTTCATGTACAGAATGAGTATGATATGAAATGAAAATCAAGGAATGATTAAAAAAAAGAAAGAAAGCACTTTCAGAAAGTCTGGTAGCAGACTTGAAAAAAGGCAGGCCAGCAGGAAAAAAAACCAAAAAGCCACACAAAACTATGCTGAGCTTCCATGGAGATAGAAAATAGTGCAGTGCTTTCTTTTATTTGGTTGGGAAAGCTGGCACCCCTCAGGCTGCAGGGGAACAGCAAACTGATGAGGCTCCTCAGCACAAACAAATTAGAAAAACCCCAAACAAAACAAAGAGGAGCCCACAATGTGGTCCCTTCTCAGCAGCAGCTGGAGTTCTAGATATGCTTCTTTTTCAAATGCCTTTGAAAACCTTGTTAAAATTCACTACTTAAATGCTGGAGGCTTAAAAGGCTTTCTGGTCCCAGCCCCGTTTTAAACCTCTGAGTAAGAGGCTTTCACACATTGCGTGACTGCAGAGTGTGTGTGCAGGAAAAAAAACCACGAAGAGCAGCATTTTTAGCTTTAGAATGATAAATAAATTAATAGAAGTAATCAGCATTAAGCACAGTATTGTTTGCTGTTTTATTGGCTAGCACAGATCGGGCCTCAGGGGTTTGTTTCCATTTGTTGCTGTGCACAGACCGTAATTTGTGGTATCCCAAACTCCTTTTGGTGAAACTGGAGTGGATGTTTGGCAATCCACAGGAGTCATCCAGAGGAGAGCTGACTTTCAGAAATAGGACACTGTAACCCCAAAGAACTGATCGAGTCCCACCTCCCTGGGCTGCTTCACTCACTAAAGACACTGAGAACACCTAATTTAGGCATCCTCATCCTTCTGTACTCACTGGTGAAAGGCTGCCATTGTGTTCTCCAGGTTCTCTCCAGCACCTACAGAAATAACAAAAATACAACTTACACAAAATCCTTTTTCTCCCCTCAATCCCATTGAAAATAAATTTTAAAAATAGCAGGTTTTAAAACGTAGATATTTTGAGAAATGAGTATGAAGCTCAAGGCAGAACTCTCTGTTGCCACCAACCTACTGGAGAGACAACTTCTCCAGGTAAAATAATTTAAAAAAAAGAACTTATCTTGAATTTGTGTAACACTTTGAATATTCAAACCAAAGTGTTTATTTTACCAGAGGTATTTAGCTAGGACAATAAGCCCCACAGGCACAAGGACAGTATATGCAAAAATCTGTTTGAGAGTTGGTGGGAAGAGTAACAAGAGGAAAAAAAAACAACCAAAAAGCTATGAATAAAAGCACACAAGACACTCTAAAGCCTACACTCCCTAAATGTAAAACCCAGCTGATGCTCAAAGAGGTGACAACCTCTTTTTTCAGTGCAAGGATATTACCCAAACAGCACAGATCTGTCAATAAAGGTTTGTGCTGCTGGAGAAGGGAGGCCTCACACACGAGGAATGAAAAACACATCAATTTCAGTTAAGAAATGAAAGGACAAGCAAATTTAATTTCCTCTCAGGCAGGACTAAACTCTGCAACTCCTAAGCCAGCATTCTCTGCATAAAAATCTTTGAAAATCAGCCTGATTAGGGACTGGAAAAGGTTGTGCCTTCTCCCCATCTCAGAAAATAGGCAGTATTATAGACTGAAAAACAAAACCACCTCAGGAAGATACACGTGCTGATGAAGGTATCTATGCAAATTTTAACTGCTCTTTGACAGCAATGAATGGCAGACTTTGTAAACAGCAATTATAAGAGCTCCAATTAAGGCCTTGCCTATTAACAAGGCCTCACCAGGATATACTTACCTAAACTTGTGTTCAGTTAATTAAAGCAATGCACAACCAGCAATTTAATATTGCTGTTCTCAGGTAGGTTTACAAAATGAAAGACTTAACTTAGACCCACGATGACAAAAATCTGCAGGGTTTAATGTAAAACAACCCAGTGAGTCCACAGCAGCTTCTGTGATCAGACACCCACCAACATTTTATGGGATTTGATTGCAGAACTGGGAATTGGCTGAGTGGCAAAAGTGAACCAAGGGACAAAGGAGAGCACGAGAACCTCACGGCATCCATCTGGTGATTGCCTAACAAATGGGAAACCCTGCACAAAACGTGGCTCATCAGTTACAAATTAACTGCAATGATAATTGAGGGTTTTAGATACCGTATCAGCTGTGGCAATCCAGCCTGTACATCCTGAATGGCGAGGGAAGGGCAAAAACACCTGAGTCAAGCCTTCAGTTTGTGAACAAAGCAAGAGCATCCTAATATTCCTGGGCAGAAAGCTCCACAAATAAAACTTTTAAGTGGCTGATCTAACAAATCACATGGCAGGGAGGCGGTCAAGGGCCAGGGATGGTGAGTCAAATGCCTGACTTTTAGCATTTTGGGGGAAATGAGGAACAAAGTTGAGAGATCAGCTGAAAGAGGAATTCTACATCAGCAACCACACGCAGAAAAGGGAACTACACAAGTTATTTGATCCAAGTAATTTTCTCCCCTGAAAAGTGAGAAAGCTGGGCTGACCAAAGGGCTTCTGACACTTCCTCAAATGCACCTCCAGCTTCTCGTGCTGTTGCATTCCCTACGTGGAAGGGACCTTGGGGACATCCAGGCATCATGAGGGCACATTCCCACTCACAGCACCACCACGGCCAAGAGGGAGCCAACGCCAGGCACTGGCTCAAGGAGATGACCCTCAGAAGATTTTGGGGCCAGCAGGTGAAGGGAGGTGATTGTTTCCCTCTGCTCAGCACAGGTGAAACCACAGCTGGAACACCACATCCACCTCTGGGCTCCAAACTGTGAGACTGACGTGGATCTACTGGAGCAAGTCCAGACAAGGGCTGTGAAAATTAAGGGATGAGAGATTCTTGTGTAAAATGAGAGGCTGATGGTGCTGGAATTGCTTTGTCTGGAGAACAGAGGCTGGGGAGGATCCTGCACGTGTAAATACCGGATGGGAGGGAGTAAAGAAGACTCAGCCAAACTCTTCTTGGTAGTGCCCAGGAAAAGGACAAGAGGAATGGGAACACATTTAAATACAGGAAATTCAGTTTATAAATGTAAGAAAAAACCCCTTTTTTATTGCAAGAGTGATCAAACTTTCGAACAGGCTTCTCTGAGAGGTTGTGGAGATTCCATTCCTGGATGGATTCAAAACCTAACTGGACCAGGTCCTGGTTAACCTGCTCTGGTCAGACAAGATCTCCAGAGGTCCCTTCCAACCTGAATTATTCTGTGTAAAAATCACCATGCTTCCCTGTCCCAGAGACCCTGCAGTCCAGGGCTGCTGGCATTGACAGAGGACTCCAACACAGAATATCAAGATTCAATAATTGTTCTCAGAAATGACCAATTTTGAAACTACGCAGAAGTGAAGAAATAGTTCAGGGATGACTGTACAAAACCAGGTGAGAAAATTCTTGAACGAGAAAGCAAGTGAAACCCAAGCCCTCAGACTTAAAAAACTTCACTGTACGAGGCTTCATCTCAGAGAGGAAAAAGCCAAACAAGTTAAGTGTTACCTTGATCTCCCAAGTTAATTGGAGTAATGCAACAGGAAACCTGACACTGAGTCTAAAGCTACAGCATGACTAAAGCCCGAGGAGAACTTGAGTCCCCCAGGAATTTATGTTACAGGGTGAACACCACGGAGAGTAAAGCGTGAGTGATCTTCAGCCTCGGATGAGCAAAAGCTGCTGCAACGTTCAGGGCTGTCCTCCTGCCTCAGGTGGATTTCACAGGACTAAGAATTCACAGATCGTGGACTTTGAGTGCCTGAGGAATAATCCTGCCTTAAGTGAGGCTTTCCTGCTGTTTCATGGAGCTTAGAGCAACTGGCCCAAGCACTCGCATTCACGGCTTAGGGCTCTGTGTCTTAACTAAGGTCCTTGCAAAGGAGTGAGAACAGAAGATTAAGGGGATCATACCAAGTTCCAGCAAAGTTGCCTGCAAGTTTTCAGCAGCTTACAAATCAGAAAAACCCAGGAAACACTCAAAATTAAGAACCTTTTCTTTCACTGAAGGAATAACACACCTACCAAGGAACAGATAATATACATATTCCACACCAGAAACTGCATTTTATGCTATACTTAAGGCTATAGTTATAAAGGAACTTAAACTGTCAAATAAACAAAACGAAGGAAGTGCCAGGAATAAAATCTTCAAGAGACCAGCTCCAGTTTTTGTATTTTGATAATTCAAGGCAGCAGCATTTGTTAAGGACCACTGGCTAAAACTGTGATCAACCCCTGCATAAATTGGCACTAAGGATAATACTGAAAACTGTTTAAACTTAGCATCAGACATCTCTCACACAGAAAATAAAAAAATATTTACTAGCAAGCTGCTTATTTTCAAAAATTAAGTGAGGCAGCAGGGAAAAGCACTGAATTGATCTCTACAGAACAGGAAGACACAACTTGCTGCATTTTTTCCCTCCCAATGCTTTAAAATAGGTAGAAGAAACTTAACAACCTATTTTAGCTATTTTAGACGGAATGAACAAGCCTGACTCTCAAATGGGATCGGTTTTACCAGGGCACTGAACGATTCAGTGTCTGTCTGCAACACCAAGGGGAGCAAGAACACAGTCACGGCAAATTCGGCTTCCCCTGAAAGCAGAAAGCAAAGGAAACAGGCGGTCACAGGCAAGAAAATCGCTCTCTTGTACCTGATCTAAGCAACAGCCAGACGCCCCTCTGGTTGGGGACAGAAATACCGGGATACAGAATCGTTAGAAGGAAAAAAAAAAAAAA